>JBCNJP010000237.1:60629-79024 GCA_039602395.1 Deinandra increscens subsp. villosa | reverse complement strand
GAGGTTACACTGTCGAACTTTGATCTTGTCAATTATGTGTCCTAAGATAAGAGATCATATAATCCTTCGTTCTACAAGATATCATTCGAACATGAGACATGGAATATAATCAATCTCATTGTTCAGTATTTTGTTTCCCGATTTCCGATTTGTAATGACTTAGAACTTTCAATTGAACACATCAATTCAGTTCTGACC
This sequence comes from Deinandra increscens subsp. villosa, assembly GCA_039602395.1. Classification (NCBI taxonomy): domain Eukaryota; kingdom Viridiplantae; phylum Streptophyta; class Magnoliopsida; order Asterales; family Asteraceae; genus Deinandra; species Deinandra increscens. The sequence continues at coordinate 78,826 of JBCNJP010000237.1, read as the reverse complement.
TGGCCCGGCACTATAAGTCAACATCAAATCACCGAGGGGCCCAAAGATATCGCTTTTCCCGTTAGGGAAAAAGGAACGAATAAACTTTGACTTATATGCTTGCACCATCTACTCATCAAATCATGCACAACAACGCGTTTTATAACATCGAGTTACCAATGCATTTACGTGTCATCAATGCACAACTGACTTGTAAACCACAACTCATATATCTCCGTTTAAAGATTATAAGATATTATCGTCTCAGAATTACCCGTGATGAATTCCATGAAGTAATTCTCTGAGCGTGGGTTAATCCAATACTTTAATCTCTATTTCAAAGTACTCATGAATATTGCAGCAATGCCATTGCCATGTCTAACACTCCTTAGACAATCTACAATTCCATTCATGACAGTCTTAATTCACTACTTACTTCCAAAAGTATGATTGACTGTGGAGTTTTTGAATAATCTAATCATTCGGGAAGTAAAACATGCAAAACACAATAATAAACAATTGACAAAAGGTAGTAAACAAACTCATAAATAATTCTCCATTATTCAATCACCAAAAGGTAGTAAACAGACCCTTTGTGAATGGATCTGCAGGATTCTCTTCAGATGATATCCTCTTCACAACGAGGTACCCTTCTTCTACCTTATGTCTAATGAAATGGTACTTTCTGTTGATATGTCTTGAATGGCGATTATCTCTTGCATCCTTTGCCAAAGCAACCGCCCCTTCATTATCACATAAAAGTTCCACTGGCTCCTTGATGGTCGGCACGACTCCAAGATTTCCGATGAAATTCTTCAGCCAAATTGCCTCCTTTGATGCTTCTCTTGCTGCTATCTGATTCACAAGTAGAATCAGCCACTGTCTCTTGCTTGGAACTTTTCCAAGTAACTGCTCCTCCATTTAAGGTAAAGATCCAGCCAGTTTGAGAACGGAAATTATCCCTATCTGTTTGAAAGCTGGCGTCACTATACCCAGTCACTCTCAATGTATCACAGCCACCAAGTACTAGGACCCAGTCCTTAGTTCTTCGCAGATACTTGAGAATATTCTTAACCACTACCCAATGAGCTTTACCTGGATTTCCCTGATAACGACTGACCATGCTCAAAGCAAAAGACACATCAGGACGAGTACATGTCATAACATACATGATAGATCCAACGACGGAAGCATATGGAACTCTACTCATTACTGCTATCTCTTCATCTGTACTCGGGCTCTGACTTTTACTCAGTTTGGTATTACTCTAGATGGGCAAATCTCCTTTCTTGGAGTTCTCCATACAGAACCGTTTCATTACTTTATCCAAGTACGTACTCTGATTCAATCCAATTAGCCTTTTACTTCTATCCCTTGAAATCTTTATTCCCAGAATATATGCCGCCTCTCCTAGATCCTTCATAGCGAAACACTTTCCAAGCCAAGACTTAACATCTTGCAAGGTTGGAATGTCATTTCCTATAAGAAGTATGTCATCAACATATAATACTAGGAAGGTGACTACACTCCCACTAGCTTTGACATATACACAGGACTCATCTTCACTTCTAGAGAAGCCACACTCTTTGATTTTCTCATCAAAACAAAGATTCCAACTGCGAGACGCTTGTTTTAATCCATAAATGGATTTTTCAAGCTTGCACACTCTATTGGGGAACTTTGCATCTACAAAACCTTCTGGCTGACTCATATAAACATCTTCAGCAAACTTCCCGTTTAGGAAAGTGGTTTTGACATCCATCTGCCAAATTTCATAGTCATGAAACGCAGCTATGGCTAGCATTATCCTAATGGATTTTATCTTAGCCATTAGTGAAAAGGTCTCATCATAGTCAATCCCTGGGGTTTGAGTAAATCCATTCGCCACCAGTCGGAATTTAAAAGTGCTTACATTACCATGCATATCTGTCTTCTTCTTAAAGATCCATTTACAACCAACCGTCTTCCGACCAGGTTGTTGATCAATCAAATTCCAAACTTGATTGTCGTACATGGATTTGATCTCGCTGTCCATTGCCTCTTTTCATTTTGCTGCCTCAGGGCCTGCCATGGCTTCCTTGTAGTTAGCTGGTGTGACGCCCCACTACCTCTTTTTATAAATTTTAGTATATAAAAGTTGACCCAAAAAAAAAATTCTTAATACGGGTCCATACTTGACCATAGTTATCATAAACACCTACTTAATCGTTAGTTCAACCGTCTAGAGAACAATATATATCAGAGTACACAGTCTTGAGTAAAAAAAATAGGATGACAAATGTCTCCATCAAAACTCCCCCTTTTAGTGTTCGGTTCTTCATTCAATTGCTCAACCTGGACCCGCTTGCACTTCATTATTATTACCTGTCACCAATACTAGTAACGTATTAGTATTAATGGCATAATAGTAACCAATCAGCACGAAACATAATTTCTTTAAAAAAAAGACAGCTTGCAAATTCCGTAGGCTACCCTGATTTCGTAGCCTACAAATCACCATCTCAAAAAAAGACAGCTTTCAAAATTCGTAGGCTGCCCTGATTCGTAGCCTACGAATTACAGATTCTGCCCCCTTCATCCCAAGCTTCCATAAAAAGACAGCTTTCAAGATTCGTAGGCTGCCCTGATTCGTATCCTACGAATCACAGATTCTGCCCCCTTTACCCCAAACTTCCATAAATCTCAATTTCCACCACCTCTTTAGATGTTATACAATCATGAAATCATTCTATAAGATAGACTTCAATTCCCATTTGCACTAAGTGTCAAATAACAAGTTGGAAAGTGTTAGTGAACCCATTCCAACCCGTTTGACCCATTACCCCCACTAGTAACAAGGAAATCATCAATTCCTTCACCCGCCTTGTTTCCCACCTATTACCCATTGCAATGTAACATGTAGTTGCAATCTAGTAACTTACCTACACCCCAAGGGGTTTATACTTGGAATCGTATTCAATACGATTCCCGTCTTACCTGAAGGTCATACTTATTGGATCTTAAATCCGTTTTGTTTTCTTACCCAACCGGGTTAGAAATCTCCACTTCCCAAGGCGGGTCATAAAACCTACTTTACATAAACATTCGTTGGTCTACCCATCTTACCCAAACGGGTTTTATTATACACTTTGTATAACACACATGGGTGTTATCCATTCTTACCCAAACGGGTCATTTTACACAATTTGTACAACACACATAGGTTCTATTCCATCTTACCCAAACGAGTCATAGTACACACTTTGTATAACACACACTGGTGTCATTCCATCTTCACACAAACGGATCACCTTACACAACTTACGTGATCATACTATAATTTATCCATTTTTTACTCAATGGTCAACTTACACACTTAACTAAACACACCTTAATTTATTCATCTTAACCCAAACGAGTTCATTCAAGATACACTATATTAGCGTATTTTGGCTTATACATCCTACCCAACTGGGTCATTTCAACCATCTTTACCCAAGCGAGTCAATATCTACATCTTACCCAAACGGGTCGGTATCTACGTCTTACCCAAACGGGTCAATATCTACATCTTACTCAAACGAGTCAATATCTACGTCTTACCCAAACGGGTCAATATCTACATCTTACCCAAACGGGTCAATATCTACATCTTACCCTAAACGGGTCAATATCTACATCTTACCCCAAACGGGTCAATGTCTACATCTTACCCAAACGGGTCAATATCTACATCTTACCCAAACGGGTCAATATCTACATCTTACCCCAAACGGGTCAATGTCTACATCTTACCCAAACGGGCCAATATCTACATCTTACCCCAAACGGGTCAATATCTACATCTTACCCAAACGGGTCAATGTCTACATCTTACCCCAAACGGGTCAATATCTACATCTTACCCCAAACGTGTCAATGTCTACATCTTACCCAAATGGGTTAATATCTACATCTTTTTTTTTATATGTATATAACCACACTAAATCCTCGGGAGTTCATCCCGATCCACCTTCCTTATCTAACATAATATATGGATTATAAATGACAAGAACCATACTTGCTATTTAGGATAAGATTACTCACATTTTATCATGAATAATCAAAACACATCTTACGTAACCTCAAAGGTTTAAGCTTTAGTCTTTCCTTCTCGTTGGTGGCTTGAGCCTCCACTTGAGTCACCTATATTACCATGGTTGTTAGATTTAACCATAAAGGTTCACATACTTAACATGTCACTAGCCTACACACAATTTCATGTCAAGTGTTGTCACACTTGACTCCACCCTTTCATATTAGCATTTTGTTGCATACATTATAGGCATCATACAACCTAATCATTCATTTGACATTATTACATCCTACACACATATTTATGTTCAACTACATGATACAATGAGTTGGACAACAAGAAGCTCATAAAAATTTTACCAACTTTCACCTAGGCATTTTATCAAACACCTAGAGTGCATTCTTCAATTTAACTATCACACACCCATGAGATTCACTAGATTATCCATCCTAACTTCATGTCATGAAGTTTTCTTCTAACTCCACATCAGTTACCACACATAATATACATTCTTTCAAGCCAAGACAAGCAACACAAGCCATACACACATGCATATTTTCGAATTCCCCTCTTGGGGTGAGATTCTTCAACATAGCACCTAACAAAACCATGGATTTATACTCATGCAAGGGAAACTCATGCCATATCTAACCTCATACATCTTTAAATCACAGATTTTACATCACAATTTGGACTCTAGATTAAGATCAAGAATTCACCTATCAAAGTGATTACTTACTTGCTTTGTAGACCTAGAATTGATGAGAATTTCATGGCCTACACACCTCCTTTATCACGAATTTCGGCCCACCTCCTTCAAATTTCACTCTAGCATCTTCAATTTGAAGTCAAGATCACATGAGTTATGGCCCTCTCCTCCCTCTCTTCCTAGTTTGCGTAACATAGATCTGGGGAAAACCCAGATCTTTGTTTTAATCCCTCTTTTACTCTTCCAGTCCTTCCTCTATTTCCATTTTTATAAAACCTACCCACTAAGTTGCTTTTACACTAAGGCCCTCTAACTTTCTTATTTTGCAAAAACTTCAACATAAATATGACCACTAACCATCTTACTATTTATGTCGGGTCATATTTAAAAAAAAATCACACTTACCCGACACGCCAATATTTCACAACATTATAATAATCACATAATATAATAAATCGGATTTTGGGACGTTACAACTCCATCCTCCTTAAAGGGAGTTTCGTCCCCGAAACGATTCATACCCTCAACCCATGAGGGGATACTTCCATCTACCATTAGTCCACAATGAGCATAACCCGAAATTTGGTACCGTTAATCGATCATTCCAAAGTTTCGTTAAATGTCATCCACCTTTGGTGACCTTTGCCTTATGAATGCAAAACATACACATTCATCCAACAAGTTATACGTGTCAACCATACTTTACCACATTTTATATGATTAATAGATTCTATGGAATTAAGATTCCATAATCCACCTCATTGACCTTTTCACAACTTTATCCATTCTTGACCGTCTATAGTTCATTTACTACATATGGTCTAATCATCATCTTCTTCCGTTGCCTAAACACTTTCTAACCACTTATTTTTACTCCAACTGGGTCACTTGTAATCACGGTTAGGGCTGGTAAATCGTGTCAGACACGACCTGTTAAGACACGACACGATAAGACACGACACGATAGGTCTCAGACACGAACACGACACGAAAAATTTTCGTGTCTATTTTTCAAAACACGAACACGACCTGTATTTTAACGGGTCGACACGATAAAACCTGTTTAGACACGAAATTTTAACTAATCGAAGGTCAACACGATAAAACATGTTTTACTCAACCTGTTTAGACACGATAAAACCTGTTTCAAACCTGTTTAGGAATATTTTGTATCATCTAACCCCAACAAACACAAAAAATATTTTTATCATCTAATCTATTTTTTTATCATCTAACATTTAAGGTTATTAGATTTTTCTATATTTGGTAGGACATCCCTTAATTGTTACAATCCTTGTTTTAACGTGATTGTAATTTCTTATATATGTAAATCGAATACAAAGAATGAATTTGTGCCATGTACTAATTTCATTCTCATGATGAGCTCCTGGTCCAGCATTAGAGTTTAAACATTTTAAAGTTTTTATCACATCACATACACCATATCTGTGATATTCCAACTAAAAGCGAAACTTGCGACTAAGAAATTAGGGAGAATGGGAGATCGATTTCATGGTACATACCTGTAGGAGTATTAGACGTCGATCTGGGAGAACGGAGTAGGGAGATCGAATGATCGATCGTGCATCTGGACGTCTGCCTAACTGCCTGAGGCCCTGAGTGCGCGAAGTTGGAGTAGGGAGATCGAATAATCGCGATTGAAGATTAGGGTTTGCTTGAGAGACGTGTCTGGGAGAAGAAGGGTCTGGGAGAAGAAGGGTCTGGGAGATCGATCGGTCTCTGGAGTAGATTTTGAAAGGAAAAAAAAAATATAGCGCTAATATATCTTTAATTCTTTATTAGATTATTTAAAATATATATATTATTAAAATATAAACAGGTCTTAACAGGTCTTAACAGGTTAACAGGTTTCGACCTGTTAAGACGCGAAATTTAACAGGTCTTAACAGGTCGACCTGTTAACGACACGAAACATGTTAAGCCCAAACACGAAACCTGTTAACATCGTCGTGTTTCGTGTCGTGTTTTCGTGTTCGTGTCAAAATTGCCAGCCCTAATCACGGTGACCATTCCAGCTATTCGTTCTACCACATAGGCCTCAGAACATAATGAATCATTATATGATGTCTTCTCCGCCCTTTGGCCTTTTGATTCGTATCGTAAATCATTCCTACTCATGTATCCTATACCCATAAGCCTATTCGCATTAGCAGTAGGGCATATATCCACTTAATGATAGTTTAGCAACCCATCATTGTTATAACAACTCTTTTATTTTACCACTTAATTCAGTTCGTCCTTTCAAATTCTTAACACATCTGTCAGCTTGCCATGAGTACGACTATTATATCATCGCTCAACTCGCGGTTTCATTCTTCACCCCACTTTCATTCATACTTAGTAATATGACATGCTTTATTCATCATGTCATTACCTTCTTCTTTCCTCCACTTAAGATCATACTCATACCCTTATTCCATTTTATTTAATTAGAATGGAATCCTCCACAACACACTTACACATTTCCCTTTCCAATTATTTCACACAAAGCAGATTTCTTCACTTGATACATAAAATTTGATCCCTATTTGTTATTATGAAATGGGTTTTCCTTCCACACACTTATATTATTCTATTTTGCCATCACCAAAACAGAATTTCTCCCCACTTAATTCATTAGTTCAATTTACCCCAACAATATGTGGGAGCATACTATTGGTATTCCCTTCAACGGATTGATTTAGCATTTGACCCAACTTGGTCCTTATCAATCTACGAGTGTTACTCTACAAAGTTAGCATAAGGTAGAGGCCACCCACTTGTACCACATGCGTACCTAATCCTGCACCGTTAACTCGAGTAGAGTTTCATCATTTGGTCATCATATCATGCTTTATTCTACATGTTAATACAAGTAGAACCTTACAACTCTTATCTCACTTAGGTTTTATTATACGAGTTACCATTCCAAATTGGAATTTAGTTCCATCCACTTGACACCACGTGTCATTTATCAACCTTGTGGTATTTTAATTTGCCAAAATTACATTTTCTCATCTTGGCACTTCATGCCACTTTACAATTCTATAACTTTCTTATTTCTAACTAGAAGATCACTTTTCCTCCACTTAGTTAATACAAAGTAGAGGTTCATCACTTCTAATATAGTCATCCTTGGTTCTACCTTGATATACAAGTAGACTTTCTCCACGTCGTTATTACGAGTAGAGTCTCAATAGCCTTCGCTTTACTCTAGTTGTTAAAACTAAAGCATCAACATGTTGCCATTCCTTATTACATTTAACTATGTAACACACTTAATTCTATATTGTCGACACAGTTAGAATTTTCTCCACCTTAGATCATAACATACTTTTATTCTACGTTATTGCTCACAAGTAGAATTTCATCACTTAACCACATAACATTCTTTGTCTTACACATTATTCATACATGTAAGATTTTATCTTTTACATACTTACTCTTCTTAATATAATAAGTAGAGTTCACCCCTTTTTCCTACAAGTAGGAATTTCTCAACTTTACTATCTCACTTACTCCCCTTAGGTCGATTTGACCCCTTTCTTTGTCTACACACGCGGGGATAGTGTTCTAAACGCCAACCTTCGCGTGTGACTTCTTCCACCTTTTTTAAGCGTTCTTATTCGAGCTGTACATATCATGTACACTCGAATCTACAATAGATTAATTCGACCATAACAATTGGTTCATCCTTATGTTAAAATTAATTTAACCTTTAACCTAACTACCCTATTTGTTATCACAAATAGGTTATTTCCACCTTAATTATTTAATTCATGATTATCTTTCATTGTTGAAACAATGTAGGATTCCTTCCACTTTCACATCTTGTTTGATCCTCTCAGGCCCATTCGACCCTCATATTTCATCTACACACTTGGGTATGACGCTTTCAGGATCATCCCTTGTGCTTGAATTCATCCCCTATTTTCCATTCTTACGGAAATTGCACACGTCATGCACCTTCAAGTTCATACTTGTTTCATAATTCATTCATATTATTCATAATAAAAACAACTAAATTTACTTACCGGGTCACACGATTGAGCCTTGAACCGAACACTGTTTCCATCTCCTGAGCACTTAGTTTGAGTTCAAGTGTCCCTACAACACTTGAATCCCTCAAACCGTGGCTCTGATACCAACTTGTGACGCCCCACTACCTCTTTTTATAAATTTTAGTATATAAAAAGTTGACCCAAAAAAAAATTTCTTAATACGGGTCCATACTTGACCATAGTTATCATAAACACCTACTTAATCGTTAGTTCAACCGTCTAGAGAACAATATATATCAGAGTACACAGTCTTGAGTAAAAAAAATAGGATGACAAATGTCTCCATCAAAACTCCCCCTTTTAGTGTTCGGTTCTTCATTCAATTGCTCAACCTGGACCCGCTTGCACTTCATTCTTATTACATGTCACCAATACTAGTAACGTATTAGTATTAATGGCATAATAGTAACCAATAAGCACGAAACATAATTTCTTTAAAAAAAAAAAACAGCTTGCAAATTCCGTAGGCTACCCTGATTTCGTAGCCTACAAATCACCATCTCAAAAAAAGACAGCTTTCAAAATTCGTAGGCTGCCCTGATTCGTAGCCTACGAATTACAGATTCTGCCCCCTTCATCCCAAGCTTCCATAAAAAGACAGCTTTCAAGATTCGTAGGCTGCCCTGATTCGTAGCCTACGAATCACAGATTCTGCCCCCTTTACCCCAAACTTCCATAAATCTCAATTTCCACCACCTCTTTAGATGTTATACAATCATGAAATCATTCTATAAGACAGACTTCAATTTCCATTTGCACTAAGTGTCAAATAACAAGTTGGAAAGTGTTAGTGAACCCATTCCAACCCGTTTAACCCATTACCCCCACTAGTAACAAGGAAATCATCAATTCCTTCACCCGCCTTGTTTCCCACCTATTACCCATTGCAATGTAACATGTAGTTGCAATCTAGTAACTTACCCACACCCCAAGGGGTTTATACTTGGAATCGTATTCAATACGATTCCCGTCTTACCTGAAGGTCATACTTATTGGATCTTAAATCCGTTTTGTTTTCTTACCCAACCGGGTTAGAAATCTCCACTTCCCAAGGCGGGTCATAAAACCTACTTTACATAAACATTCGTTGGTCTACCCATCTTACCCAAACGGGTTTTATTATACACTTTGTATAACACACATGGGTGTTATCCATTCTTACCCAAACGGGTCATTTTACACAATTTGTACAACACACATAGGTTCTATTCCATCTTACCCAAACGAGTCATAGTACACACTTTGTATAACACACACTGGTGTCATTCCATCTTCACACAAACGGATCACCTTACACAACTTACGTGATCATACTATAATTTATCCATTTTTTACTCAATGGTCAACTTACACACTTAACTAAACACACCTTAATTTATTCATCTTAACCCAAACGAGTTCATTCAAGATACACTATATTAGCGTATTTTGGCTTATACATCCTACCCAACTGGGTCATTTCAACCATCTTTACCCAAGCGAGTCAATATCTACATCTTACCCAAACGGGTCGATATCTACGTCTTACCCAAACGGGTCAATATCTACATCTTACTCAAACGAGTCAATATCTACGTCTTACCCAAACGGGTCAATATCTACATCTTACCCAAACGGGTCAATATCTACATCTTACCCCAAACGGGTCAATATCTACATCTTACCCCAAACGGGTCAATGTCTACATCTTACCCAAACGGGTCAATATCTACATCTTACCCAAACGGGTCAATATCTACATCTTACCCCAAACGGGTCAATGTCTACATCTTACCCAAACGGGCCAATATCTACATCTTATCCCAAACGGGTCAATATCTACATCTTACCCAAACGGGTCAATGTCTACATCTTACCCCAAACGGGTCAATATCTACATCTTACCCCAAACGTGTCAATGTCTACATCTTACCCAAATGGGTTAATATCTACATCTTTTTTTTATATGTATATAACCACACTAAATCCTCGGGAGTTCATCCCGATCCACCTTCCTTATCTAACATAATATATGGATTATAAATGACAAGAACCATACTTGCTATTTAGGATAAGATTACTCACATTTTATCATGAATAATCAAAACACATCTTACGTAACCTCAAAGGTTTAAGCTTTAGTCTTTCCTTCTCGTTGGTGGCTTGAGCCTCCACTTGAGTCACCTATATTACCATGGTTGTTAGATTTAACCATAAAGGTTCACATACTTAACATGTCACTAGCCTACACACAATTTCATGTCAAGTGTTGTCACACTTGACTCCACCCTTTCATATTAGCATTTTGTTGCATACATTATAGGCATCATACAACCTAATCATTCATTTGACATTATTACATCCTACACACATATTTATGTTCAACTACATGATACAATGAGTTGGACAACAAGAAGCTCATAAAAATTTTACCAACTTTCACCTAGGCATTTTATCAAACACCTAGAGTGCATTCTTCAATTTAACTATCACACACCCATGAGATTCACTAGATTATCCATCCTAACTTCATGTCATGAAGTTTTCTTCTAACTCCACATCAATTACCACACATAATATACATTCTTTCAAGCCAAGACAAGCAACACAAGCCATACACACATGCATATTTTCGAATTCCCCTCTTGGGGTGAGATTCTTCACATAACACCTAACAAAACCATGGATTTATACTCATGCAAGGGAAACTCATGCCATATCTAACCTCATACATCTTTAAATCACAGATTTTACATCACAATTTGGCCTCTAGATTAAGATCAAGAATTCACCTATCAAAGTGATTACTTACTTGCTTTGTAGACCTAGAATTGATGAGAATTTCGTGGCCTACACACCTCCTTTATCACGAATTTCAGCCCACCTCCTTCAAATTTCACTCTAGCATCTTCAATTTGAAGTCAAGATCACATGAGTTATGGCCCTCTCCTCCCTCTCTTCCTGGTTTGCGTAACACAGATCTGGGGAAAACCCGGATCTTTGTTTTAATCCCTCTTTTACTCTTCCAGTCCTTCCTCTATTTCCATTTTTATAAAACCTACCCACTAACTTGCTTTTACACTAAGGCCCTCTAACTTTCTTATTTTACAAAAACTTCAACATAAATATGACCACTAACCATCTTACTATTTATGTCGGGTCATATTTAAAAAAAAATCACACTTACCCGACACGCCAATATTTCACAACATTATAATAATCACATAATATAATAAATCGGATTTTGGGACGTTATATCTGGCTCATCCAAATTTACCAGTGTATTATCACTGATAAACGTGTCCTCGTCTGTAGTTATATGGAAACCATAGAACTCAGGTCGCATGCTAACTCTACCAGAACGCCTAAGAGGTAATGAAGTGTCAACCGGTTCAACTGGAATCTCTTCCTCTGGTTGAACCCTAGTGGTTTCAGAGGTTCCTTCATCCCCTGACTCTTGAATCTCTTCAAGGTCAATGGTGCTCCCACTGTCCTCTTTACATATGAGCTCTCTTTCTCGAAAGACTCCTCTTCGTGCTACAAAGACCACGTTTTCACTAGGTCTGTAGAACAAATATCCAAAGGACTTCTGTGGATAGCCGATGAAATTACATCGCTCACTACGAGGTTCAAGCTTATCGTGAGTTCCTCGTCTAACGAAAGCTTCACAACCCCAAACTTTAATATGTGCTAACGAGGGAACTCTTCCTGTCCACATTTCGTGAGGTGTTTTGGCAACCTTCTTTGTTGGGACAAGATTAAGAATGTGGGCAGCAGTCTCTAAGGCATACCCCCAGAATGAGATTAGAAGTGAAGCTCGACTCATCATGGAACGAACCATGTCCAACAAGGTTCGATTGCGTCTCTCAGCCACACCATTAAGTTGTGGTGTTCTAGGAGGTGTCAATTGTGAAACTATTCCACATTCCTTGAGATAGTCGTGGAATTCGATACTAAGATACTCTCCGCCTCTATCTGAACGGAGCATCTTTATCTTCCTGCCTAATTGATTCTCGACTTCTTGCTTAAACTCTTTGAACTTTTCAAAGGTTTCCGACTTATGCTTGATTAAGTAGATATAACCATATCTGTTATAATCATCAGTAAAAGTTACATAGAATCTATTAGCATCCCTTGTGGATGATCTGAAGGGCCCACACACGTCTGTGTGTATGAGATCCAACAAACCTTCACCTCTTTCACAAGATCCAGTGAAAGGCAATTTTGTCATCTTACCCAAAAGACAAGATTCGCATGTATCATCAAGATTCGCATGTATCATCTGGCCTTAGGTCAAATGATTCCAACACCCCATCCTTTTGGAGTTGTTCCATGCGTTTCTTGTTAATGTGTCCAAGACGGCAATGCCACAAACATGCTTTGTCTATACCATTAGACGAATCAATTTGAAATACACTATTGCTTAAATTGTCTACACACATCACAGTTTCATACACACCATTACAAGGTAAAGCTTCAAAATAAAAAACACCATTTTTATAAGCAGAAATAGAACCATTCTCATCATTGAAAGAATATCTAAAACCTTGTTTGAACAATGCATGAAAAGAGATAATGTTTCGATTCATTTCTGACGAGTAGCAACAATTCAATAAATTCAAACTAAAACCATTACTAAGCACTAGACTATAAACTCCAATCTTGGTGACAGGTGAAGATCGCCTATTCCCCATGATCAAGTTCATTCTACCATGCTCCACATCCTCACTTTTTCTTAGTCCCTGCAAAACAGAGCAAATATGGAATCCACATCCTGTATCAAGGACCCAAGAGTTAGAAGATAATGAATTCTTAGATAAAATAGTGTATGTACCTGCAGAAGATGGTTTCACTTTGCCATCCTTAAGATCTTGCAGACACTTTGGGCAGCTTCGTTTCCAATGCCCCTTTTCGTTGCAATAGAAGCAAGTGGCCTCTTTAGGATCAGAGACAGAGGCAACATCAGAACTGGATTTTATATGAGACTTTCCCTTCCAGTTTTGTTTGGGAGGACCTTTCCTCTTCTTCCCCTTTCCTTGACCAATGGCTAGAACGGGAGTATTAGCAGGAGCAGTGGCAACACTCTTTCCCTTCATTCCTGTTTCAGCTGTTCTCAGGAGGTTGTGCAACTGAGCCAATGTGGTCTCAGAGTTGTTCAAATGATAGGTCAAGATGAACTGATCATTACAACTTGGTAAGGAGTTCAGTACTATATCAATAGCTAATTCCTCATCAAAGTGCACACCCAACCTCAGAAGTTGATCCACGTAGCGTTGCATTCTTTGCACGTGGGCGCTAACAGATTCCCCGTCCTTCATCTTGCTTGATATGAGGGACTTTACTATGTCGTACTTTTCTTGACGAGCTCGCTTATGGTAGTTCTCCATAAGGTCCTTGTTCATCTCGTACGACCAGTAATCCTCATAGAATCCTTGCAACTCAGGGGTCATAGTGGCAACCATGATGCAAGCAACTTTTGTTGCATCCTTTTCATGTTGCCTGTAGGCGGCTCATTCATCAGCAGTGGCTTTCTCTTGGTCAATTTCAACTAGCTCCTTTTCAAGGACATACTCCTTGTCTTCATAACGAAGGGCCATCTTGATGTTACGCATCCAGTCGTTGTAGTTGGAGCCGTCCAATATTACCTTTGAGCAGATGCCCAACAGGGAGAAGTTCTTGTGGGTAGAGGAGGAGGAACCAGAAGCATCGGTAGGAGCAGACATTTTTTCTCTTTAAAAGAAATAGTTAAAGTTAGATAAGGGAAAATTTTGATCCAACTATAAAATTTACAACTTAGAAAAGGATGCCGTAATCTAATTGCAAATTTCATAAAGGTAGTTTTCCTTTTGAGATTCATTGAAACTATTCAATGGCATGTTTAATCTCGGATTATGCTCTTCCATTTGTGACTGGGATACCGAGGATCACAAACAAGATGTGAATAACCATGCAAATGTGCTTGGTAACCTCAATGTCATTTATCATCTCAATTGATGTGTTGGTTAACCACACACGCTCCATCAACAATAATAATTTTTGAGATACCCATTACAACTCTTTATTAGTCCCTATTAGTGTGTCGGTTAACCACACACGCTCCACTAATGACTTATGAAGTGTAATGTGCAATTTCATGGGTTAGCATACAAATTCACATTTTTCCTAAAGTAACTAGGAATTTATAATAAAAGGTGTAGTTACTTTTAATGTCATTATACTTTTAATGGGAATTAGAATCTAGTCCTATCAAACCCGTTCGGCTAACGACCCTCCACTAATCAAGGAAGCGGTGGGTGAGAATGGACACCCATTCATCTACCATTTTATAGGCAGTTTCCTTATACCCCCCTTATAGACTAGCTTCGTGAATGAGGCCTACTATTAATTTGACTGACTGTTGTTCTTATACATATAATAACAATTAAGCTTTTAATCATACATATAGTATAAGGTGTATTTTTAAAACTTTTAAAAATACCATTATTATATATCAATAATAATAATAATAGGATAATAAATTTAAACTATTAAATTAATCCTTATCCTAAAGGCATTCGAAACTTAGGGGGCAAGATTAGGGTTTCAAAAAATCCTAATACCTAAAGTCGAATGTGTGCCTCCTAACAGTTCAACAGTTATAGCTAATTCAATTGAAAACAAACCTTATGCTCTGATACCACTGATGGGTTCCAGGCACTACAAGCAAACTTAAACAATTAAGGGTGCATGCAACCTAAAACATGATCTATGTTTTCACTATTGAACCTATAACTATGAACATATCACGAACCCTAGCAAACAGTCAAAATAAATAAATAAATAAGCTACTAAGACAGATAGGGTTACATACCTCTTAGTTGTTATAGTAAACAACTATAATAATCCTTCTTGATTTCAAGGAAGCAAGCACTACAAGCGTCGTGCCTCTAATGGGATCACACCCAAGGACTCGAAGAATAATATAAACTAAGGGTGGGATGAACTATAAGGAGTTCTTCCACAAGGAGGGAGAAAGAAGGAGGCGAATACTCAAGCCTTGATGAGCAAGTTGGAATGAATCCTTAAGGCCTCTATTTATAGCCTTGGATAACCTCCATACTTTTTAATTCCACCAATGTGGGATTAGGTCAAAATTTTCAAAATTCCCTTGCCACAAGGGATTTTCGAAATACCAATGTGGGATACAATCCTTTCCTAATTTAACCAACTATTGATTAATTATTATATATCCCTTTCAATTAACAAACTGTTAATTAACCTCCCAAATAGTTTTTGTCTAATTAATTATTAAACCATAATAATTAATAAACCATTTCTTTTTCCCCTTTTTATTAATTCTCCATAAACCGAGTCTTGAGGGCAACCCAAAAGGACTGTGCTGCTATCAATTATAGTTATAGGCTTAGACACCTAATCCAACAGAAGGGTCATCTCAAAAGCGCCAGAAGGTCATGACAACTGGTTTAAGGAACTTTTTCAAGGACCAGCCCCCACTCAATACACCATTGATGTTGGTGAAAGCTCAATCGACAAAAGGGGGAGTCGTGAAGCAATTATGTGTTGGCACTATGACTCCGAGAAGAAGCTGTTTGCTGTTATCCGTGATGGCTACAGTCCAGTGGAGTATTACAGAACACGAACTCAATTTCACTCCTGGACTGAGCCTGAGATCAGAAGCTTGTTGAGAGCTCCATATATAAACAGATGGAGTAGCACAGAATGAGACCTAATTCGGAACAACCTGTTGAGTCACTTGGCCGAAAATTTTGTGAACTTCGATCTGAGGCAAGTGAGATGGGTTGAAAATGGAACTGACTCAGTGACTGGTGATCCAATAGGAGAAGCAAGGTGACCACCTACCAAACGCACAAGAGTGATAAACATGTTGAATGAAATTGAAGACGGTACCTTGGTCAAGAATTTTGACTGTTGGTTTTATGATCCAGCAACACATGAGGTGGTGGTCCTCTGCAAGAAGATGAGGCAGTTTCGATTCTACGATTCGGTTGACCTGCTTAGGTTTGGTGAAAAAGATATCAAGCTCCTCGCCTCCCAACCAATTCTCGGTGATGAGAATGACCTTGAGAATGCTATACGGGTGGGGATCTTCCATGGAACTGCAAACCGGATTGTAGCAAACGAATGGTGGTCGAGCAATGTGCAGAATACTTTCAGATTTGATCTGTTGCTGCCATAGACGGACTAATGGTTCATGCCTAGGGGAAGATTGTTGGGCTATCATTTAAGGCATGAACATTAGATGTGGGCTTGATTAGTATTGGGCTTAGAATAGTTTACGATTGGGCCATGTAGGCCGGTTTTGTGTTTATGATTGGTTTAGGGTTTGTAAGTGGGTAGTATATAAACCCTTATAGTTTATGATTATCTAGCTTTTGGATTCATGATTTTGGTCTCCCTTGTGTGTTTAGATCAGATTTCAATAGCTCAAGAAAGTTGTGTTCTTCATTCAAGATTTGATCTTCTTTGTTTAATCAAGTCTATTTCATCTACTTTCTTCTCGAATCGATCACTAACGAGGATTCCGCACTCGTTTGTGATAGCAATACCGTAGTTGGTTGATTTTCTGGACCTACAGTATCCCACCATTAATTGATTTCAATTAGTTCTGTACGAAACGATAGCTAGTGAATAGATCTATTTGGGTTGACAACCCTGCCCTAACTGGTAGCTCCAGTTCTGACTCCGGATTGATGATGTATTGTCAGGTCGAGCACCAAATGTGAGTTACATCGTGAACGGTCAAAAATATAATGGGGTATATTGTCTCACAAATGGTATATATCATTTCACTCTCTTTTTGACATTTCAAGGAGGTCAAACTATAAAAAAAGTTACTACGATGCATACTAGTGTTAGTAGAAACTCGGTTAGGCTATGGTTTAGACATGGAAACCCAAATCAATTGAATTTGAAGAAGATTGGTGTAAACTGAGAAACACAGGTAGTTGAGAGGGGGCAATCAGGAAAAAGCCCTAAGCTAGAACACGTGATCAACAATTAGCCCATTAATATCAATCAGGAACCCACTTAAAAACCGAAACATACAAGAAAAAATGCAAAAGAAGCCCAATTATCAAATTGTTGAAACATAAACTCTTGACACAAAGTTATTTTATTATTTTCTTTAATAAGTTCTTTCAAATCTAGTCCATTCTAAAAAAATTAACTATTTTAAAATGACTTATAATATATTAACAATAATAACAGTACTCTGTCGCTCATAGTAAAATAACATGTAAACGATATAATATTCATGAGTGTGAGGCTAACGATATCTAACACGTGCGTTATCATCAAATCACAAAATCAATAATATAGAAATTTGAGAGGACCTAAATAACTTAATTAATTTGGTTTTCGTTGTTTAAAAATAAATATAAAAAAACTGGAGATT
>JBCNJP010000237.1:0-60129 GCA_039602395.1 Deinandra increscens subsp. villosa | reverse complement strand
CTACGAATTGTTGTTTACGATTGGGCTTCGAGTAGTGTTTGATCGATTACGATTGAACCGTTTGTTTACGATTGGGCCTCAATATGACCGATCGTGAACTCAATTAATTAAAAAAAAAATCGGAAACTCATTTATTGAATCGTAAACTGATCAGTTTAATCTTAAACTCACTCAATGGATCGTAATCTCATAATAATATCATAAACATCTAATTTTTGTTGAAATTTCATCAAACTTAATCGTTTTTAAGGTAAAATCAATGTGTTTGTGTAACGTGTGTTTCAAAATCAAATATTTTACTTGAACGATCCAATTGAAATTTTCAGTATTTATCAAATTAAATAAGTTAATCAATTGAATTTCAAGATTGTTTCCAAACACTATAGCTTTGATGAATATGTCTGATACATATGTCTTGTCTGTCTCAGATGTCGGAAGAAATGCTTATTGGAGATATAAAGTATGAGCAGGACCACTGTATGCCTGCTTATCTGGAAGACCCGCCAGAAAAACATATGGAGCTTTTCTACTCACTGGTGGCAGGGATGAACACATGTAAAATTAATCATACCCTGAGGACGAATGTACTCATCGACGAGATGCTGGTCAGAGAATTTTGGGGAACTGCCAGGGCAAATTCTGACAAGACAAGGATTACCGCAACGGTCAATAACAGACAAATTGTTATTGAGGAAGAAGATATAAGGCAAGGGCTGAACATTACTGATGATGCTTCACATCCTATCAAGTATCCGAAGGAGGTAGTTCTGGCAGGGGCACAATCAATGGGGTATGAAGGAAAATTTCCGCCCATCTTTAAGAATTGCTGAACGTGTAGGAGAAGTTGCTTATCGACTAGATCTACCTGAGGAAATGTCTGGAATTCACCCAACATTCCATGTATCACATTTGAGGAAGTGTGTGGTGGATGAGTCGCAAATAATACCCTTAGATGAGATAGAAATCGATGACACGTTGTCACTTATAGAAAGGCCCGTTGCTATTATAGATCGGTATGAGAAAAAGCTTAGGAATAAGACTATTCCAATGATTAGGGTGCAGTGGATGCACAAGAAGGGTTCTGAGTCTACATGGGAAAGAGAGGACGAGATGCGAAAATCTCATCCTGAGTTGTTTGGAGTATGAACAGGTTTCGAGGACGAAACCTTGTTTAAGGAGGGGAGAGTTGTAACACCCCAAAATCTAAAGGTAATAAATATATATGTTTTTATATATATTTTTTTTATATGTGAGAATATGTTTCGTATATGTGTTTATGTGATTAACATGTTAATATGTTAAGAAATGCGTATTTAAAGTTATAACAATAAACTATGCATAAGGTAAATCGGGTTAGATTATTTAAAAATATATATATATATATATATATATATATATATATATATGTTTATATGTTATATGAATGATTAGTCACCATGCTAGGTGTCAATTCTCATGATTAGTCACCATGCTAGGTGTCAATTCTCATGCTTAGTCACTAGGACACTTGTAAGAAGCATGTGAGACACTCTTGGCTATAAATAGACCATGGATCCATCCATTTTTCTTGCTAATTCACCTAAAATCAACCTAAAACCTCTAAGAAACCTCAAGAACACCAAGAACACTCTAGCTTGCATTTTTGAAGATTCAAAAGGAATTAGGAGCCCATCTTCTGGAATAGATCAACTTAAGGTATGTTTAACATAAGCCTTCAATTAGTTTCATGATTCATAACACTTAGATATGCCTTTTAAGAATAATGCAAGATTAAGGTTCTTGAACATGTTTTGTTGAGATTGGGAGTTCTAGTGGGAATCATGGGTTGAAATTTGGTATAAAGCCTTAGAATAAAAATGTTTTAAGAAAGCCTTAAGTTAGTTCATGTTTAAAGAAGGTTTGATATGGTTTCACCATGTTGGTTTATCAAGAACAAGTAAACCAAGAACAAGAACATAAACATTGGTGTTTTGATCATAGTAATTCCGCCTCCTGGTCGTGATAACGCCTATACGGTCGGTCATGATCATCACCAAACTAAAACACAAATATGGGTGATATCTCATAGTAATCCCGCCTCCTGGTCGTGATAACGCCTATACGGTCGGTCATGAGAATCACTCATCAAGGACATAAAGGCTTGGGCAAAGGTAATAATATTCAACAAAAGAATATAATTATATATATGTTTTAAGTATATATAAGTTAAAACATGGGTTTTGATAAATTATTGAATGTACCGAGTTACTCGGATATCTAGAAGTTGGTGTGGACTGGAAGGGTGGCGCCTGTACACTGGGGTTTCTGGCATAGTGGCGTTGTCGCATAAATTCCAACTGGGACATGGCATACGCTTCACTGGGCGATCCCGGAGTGAGCGTTTACTTATAGGAATGCACATCTTCATAAGTATCACTAAAAGAATACTTTTCCCATAAGGGGAAAAACGGTTATTTAGACAAATGGATGTTAAACCAACAAGGGATTGGGTTTAGGATAAGGAGTTAGCCTTAATGACCGCTTGTAACCTCTAGGATGTCTTTCTAGGGACATCACGTTAAAGCAAGTTAGATTCACGAAGGAATAAGCCAAGTAACTACTTCGCAACCTAAGGTGAGTTCTATGAGCCCTGTTTTATATTGCTTAAATGCTTTAAACTGTTTTGGGCTGATATACATAACGTCTTGTGTAAATACTTTCTACTGTTTATAAAGTATTGATATATGTGAAATGTTTACGATGTTACTTGCCTTTAGTGATTAAGTAATGAAAGGATTAGTGGAAAGTAGGATTACTAGGAAGATGTTTTAAATAAGATGATTAGACGTCTTTAAGAGTAGTAATCCACCAGGGAAAGTAAGATGTCCATTAACAAGGTTCTATTTAGCTAAGTAGAACATGTTAAGGATGGTAATCAGTAAGGTCACAAGGGTTGTCAAGTATTAAGTGGTGGCTTCTGAAATAGGGAGTTTTATAGTGTTTTTCCTGAAGTGTCGGCAAAGCAGGAATGAAAGACCACTGTCATGTGAGGATCAAACAACACTATTCCCCGAGATGGTACTTGAGACGAGAAGTGACAAAAAGATACATTAGGACAGGTTCTTAATGTGAGGCGAAGATGATAAGGTTATAGAAGGTTATTCTATTCACGAGGTTTATAGAATGATAGGGTAGATGTAATCTACTAAGTATATGGATGATTATGTGTAAACCTATGATACTTTATGCTTAATTGTCTGTTTGCAGAAATGGTTTGATTGACCCAAATAGTATGTGTTCGAAAGGTAAAGTTTTCCAAAAACTTAGAACTCACCAGCGTAAGCTGACTTGTTAAGTTATGTATGTCAGATGAGGCTGGACCATCGGATCGAAAAGGGAAAACTGAGATGTGAGTAGGAACTAGGGGGCGTACACTATCAAGACAATGTCAAGCTATCAAGAGAAGACATTTTCAAAGACTGGCATGGAGATATTTTTCTCTTTTTTATTTGTCTCTCTTACTATGTAATGCTTGGCATATGAATAAAAGTTTTTATTTCCGCTGCTTTAGTTATCTCTGTTGTACCTTGTGTTCATGAGTAAATCCGATGCGTGACCGCTCCTAGGGCAAGTCTAGGAGTGGGCGTCACAGTGATGGATATTGGGGTTTTTGGCCTGCAAACCCAAGATAGACCAGGTAAAAAGTCTTTTGAAGGTAGGCTGGAGTGGACTAAAAGGGGTGCGTTCCCAGAGGTTGCAAGGGAACAAGTGATGGATGATTCTGAGCCAGAAGCTGACGTGCCGGTTGTGAATGCCATGGTGGCTGAAGATCAAGACTTAACGGCAACTCCGGCTGTTAACATACAAGAGGAAGATGTTATTCCCTCCGATGAAGAAAACGTAATGGATGACATTGTCACACCCCCAACATTACCACTAACGGAGTTTATACCGTTTAGGGGTGCGACTAGACCAGGACCACAACCATTAGTTACAAATACTAAACGAATCAGAGTTAGTCCAAAGATATATCAAAAAATAAAGTCTCAATTACGCAGCGGAACAAAATATCATCTTAGCACTAACCACGTGCTTTACAAATTAGTGTTTTAAATCCCCAATTAAGTTTAATCAAAAATAGAAGCCTTCATGTGCCATGCCAACCCGCTCCGGATACTCCTCAGCGATCTGCAAAAGTTTAAACCACGCAAGTGTCAACCTAACGGTTGGTGAGTTCACAGTGGGCTTGTCACGCAGTGGCCCGGTCTAATAATAACAATCGTGTCAACATATACTTATGTAATATTTGTTTGTGAAAAGCAATGCTTAGTGATATCCATAATCATGGTTCTGTGGTTTAGTCAAAGTATTGTCCGTAACATACGTTATCGGGTATGAACTAGTTTTGTATAGTTAAAGTGCTCAACCGATATCGCGGGTAGCTAATCCGTTGTTCCATGCACTAAGGAAGTTTGTACCAAAGCTGACTATTATTGTAGTGGCCGTGCCATCATGTTTTGCGGACCTACGTCATCGCGGATTTGCCTCCCCCGTGTCCTCTTGGGATCACGGTCAGATAGGCTGATATTGTACCTCCGTGCACTCCCCGTGCCACGGGGCGGAGTTTGTCAAACTCCAGTAGATCTACCCAACATCCCCTCGCTTTACAATTAATGGTACAATTTAGTTGAGGACTTTTAAGTTTTCAATGCATCCTTAGAAATCATGTGATATCATGTGGTTTAGACTTTAACCTACGCTAGCCATATTAAAAAGGTTTACCGGATTCTCATGAATCTCAAAAGTGTTTTCAGTTTCGTTTCAGAAATAGTTGTTTAAGTGATTCACAAGTGCTTCCCATAAAGCACTTCAAGTTCATCAAGTGGGTGCCGAGCACTCCAAGTTTTCAAGTTCATCAGGGAGGTGCATAGCACTCTCGAAGTTGTCAGCATTGTTTTTCATTTAGTTATTCGGTGTGACCCAAACGGGTTCACGGTAAATGGGTTAGTGACACTCACCTTGGGTTGCACTGCTACACTTGCTAAGTAATCCAAGTATTGTTTGCTTATCGAAGACCTAAGAACACGTTTAGGTCTTAAGTATTAGTTTTGTGTCTAATCTTTACTTAACGTCACTATGGCCCATAACATAGCACGTTGGAACTATGACACGATATACCGACACACGACACCGATGGTTGATCATATACAAGGGTTCATATACATCAGAAATCAAAGCATGTATCATCATGGCATAATCATGTAAGTCATAGCATAGCATTCACGCAAGTCGCACAAGTTTGGGTTCTGGTCACAATTTCGCTAGCAGTTTCTCCAGCAGTTTCGCTACACAGTTTCGCTGTGTGCACGGGCAGCACTTTCGCTAGGCAATACCCGATGACACAGTTTCGCTAGGCTAGTTTCGCTCGAAACTGTTGGCACAGTTTTGCTAGCCTAGTTTCGCCCGAAACTGGTTTGAACTTTCGTTCAGGGAATTTCGCTCGGTAGTTTCGTTCGGACAGGTCTGGTTAGTTTACCCGGCGACACTACAGTTTCGCTACATAGTGTCGCTGGATGAAGATATACATAATTTCGCTACATAGTTTCGCCCAGAGAACAGGCTAGTTTCGCTGGTCGCGAAAAACACATAAATCAGCTTAAAAATCAATCTAACAGCTTCCATATTTCATGTAATTCATTATCTAGCATACATAGACATTTACCAACATAAATCAGTAAGTTTTAACACCTTAAACATGGGTTTTCATCATCAAATCACCAAAAACTCATTTTAAACCTAAAATGACCTAATCTAGCATAAATCTTCATTATGGTTTGATTTCACACGTAAAGTTACAAACTTTATAACAGATCTAGCATCCCTAAGCAGCATACTAGCAGATCAAGTGATTCCATAGAGGTTTAGGCATGCTTTTTAAGAGAAACACATAGAAAAGCATAAATAAAGGTTTTTGAGACTCACGATTCGATCTAGGATCCAAATAGATGTTGTCTCGAGGCTGAGATGGTGTTTCTTTGGTGGTTTTCTCGGCTGACCAGATTCCAGGAGAGTGAGTGTGTGTGTTTGAGAGAAATGGTGCAACAAATGAGACAACTAGGGTTTTATGCCATTATATATCAGAGGCTAGTTTCGCTGGCTAGTTTCGCTGGCTAGGCGAAACTGTCTCTGATAGTCAGAGGGTTGACTAACCGGGCGACACTATAGTTTCGCCCGGTAGTTTCGCTGAAAACCCAAAAGTGACCAGTTTACATTTTAAGCAAGATAAGTACAGTTCATGTATTGTCATGCTATTCACAATACTAAATCATGTATTTAAATCACATTGCACATAATAACTATAAGTAAATGAACACATAACACATATGGGCGGGTTTGGTGATCAACCAAAGGTCGTGGACGTATTCGGCCTAGTTGAGCATTAGTTACTAAGTTAACACTTATAACGTAACTAACGGAATTGTCTAACGGAAGTAAACCTTGAAATTCTCGGATGTCACATCATCCCCTTGTAATTGGAATTTTCGTCCCGAAAATTATTCTTGCGTCGTAGCGTTCGCAGCCTCAGCTGTCGTTGCTGGGGAAAGAAAGCAAAAGTTTTAGGGTCGTCACAGACATTCTTGCTGGCCAGGACATCACAGAAGATGATATATATGGAGACTTGGAGCCTCTAACCCATAAAAGGTCAAGGGATGATATGATTGGCTCATCTGGCAGTGACACTACACCTCCAGAGCTGAATTTGACTGTAGATGATGTTGTTGAAGAAGAACCCGTCCCTGCTCGAGAACCTTCACCTAGAAAGAGGTCAGATCCGAGAAGCATCAGATTCAAGCTATCAAAGACCAGCTCAAGCATTTTATTAGTACATCCAGCTGGGTCCAGCTCTGAGGGTCCCAGTACTCATGAAGAAACAGCTGCTGAAGTAGTGCAAGATCAACCTACTCCTGTGCAATCTGAAACTCCAGTTCTAACCGAGCGTAGCCCAGTTCGGGAAGGAACTCAATTTCTGGAGGTTGATCATACTTTTGTTGCACCAAGCCCAGTGAGAGTAAGTGCAGCTCCTGCGGTAACTCAGCCAACAGCTGCTCCTAGCTTCAGGCCATTTCAAGCAGCGGAGCTTCCAGTAAATATGAGGATAAGTGCAGATCCTCAGATCAATTTCCTGATCTCTCAAAACAGAATTCGAGAAAATGAGATCAAGGCTCTTCAAGCTGAGAACAAATATATGAGAGAGAAGGAGGTGGCGGACAAAGACAGAATGAAATATCTTTACAGCATGCTGGTGGACCTGAGGAAGAAGTATAATGAGTTGAAGGATGTTGTGGGTTCCAACTCCTCAGGTGCCCCAGGTCAAGGTTCGTCACAGGGTCTGCAAGGTGCTGAAGCGTTGAATGAAGACGATGGTGATGAAAACATTGAGATGTCTGACTATGCTAGAGGAGGAAGAGTGATCTCCAAAGCTCCTGAGGGTCATGATAACTGGTTCCGAGAATTCTTTCAAGGACCAGCCCCCACTTCATATGCTCTTGATCTTGGAAAGAGCTCTATTGACAAACAGGGGAGCAGTGAACCAATCTTGTGCTGGCATTACGACGCTGAGAAGAAATTATTTGCTGTGATCCGTGAAGGCTACAGTCCTGTTGAATATTATAGAAATCGTGCACAATTCCATTCATGGACTAAGCCTGAGATCAGAAATCTGCTTCGTGCTCCTTACATAAATACGTGGAACAGCCCTGACGGAGACCTCATCAGAAACAACCTGCTGAGCCATCAAGAAAACAACTTTGCAGATTTTGAGTTGAAAGAGGTCAGATGGAGAGAGACAGGGACTGACCCAGTGACAGGGGAGCCCGTTGGTGAAGCTAGGAGGCCACCCACTAAGCGTACTAGAGTCATTAACATGTTGGACGAGATCGAAGATGGCACTCTTGTCAGAAATTTTGATTGCTGGTATTACGATCCGACAACTCATGAAGTGGTGGTGCTCTGCAAACCGATGAGGCAATTCCGATTCTATGATCCAGTGGACTTGCTAAGATTTGGAGAGCGAGACATCAAGCTCCTAGCCACCCAACCCATACTTGGAGATGAAAACGACATGGAGAATGCTATAAGGGTTGGTATCTTCGATGGAACTGCAAAGCGGATCGTAGAGAAGGGATGGTGGTTCAACAACGTTCAAAGCACATTCAGGTTTGATCTGCTGCTGCCGTAAGAAGGTCTAATGGTTCATGCCTAGGGGAAGATTGTTGGGCTATATTTATTAGAGGCATGAACATTAGTTATGGGCTTAGTAGTTAATGGGCTTTTGGGCTTTGTTAGTGGGCTTTTATGATGTTTATGATTGGGCCATGTGGGCTATTAGGTTTACGATTTTTGTAATGAGGTAGTATATAAACCTCACTTGTTTATGATTGAACCAAGCTTTTCCAATACAATTCGAGTTTACGATTTCTGTGTTCCTAGTGTTTACGATCAGCTTCCAAGTTAGAGATTTCTCATTCAAGATTCAATCTTTATCTTAGATTGAATCTATTTCTTCTACTTGTTTTTTGAATCAATCGTCTTTGAGGATTCCGCACTCATTTACGATCAAATATCGTGTGTTTGGGAAATTTCCGGACCTACAGAGTTTTTGATCATTTTTGACGTGTTCTTGGTGTCAAATTGGTTCCTAAATTGTTCCTTATCATTTTTTCTAATCTACTGCTGCAAATTTCATCAAAATTCATCCAAAATCGAACGTTTTTGAAAAATTATGTCGAAGTTCGGACTGATCAAGTCAGGTTCGGAGTAACCGCTCCGAAGCTGAAGTTCGGAGCAAGTTCGGAACAAGTTCGGTGAGAGTTCGGATCTACTTCGGTGATAGTTCGGGGCTGTTCTAGGTTCGGATCTAGTTCGGGTGTGGTTCGGAGAGTTTTGAGGTTCGGAGTAGGATCGGACGAAGTTCGGAGCTAGTTCGGAGGACAGAGTGAAATTCGGAGTAGGTTCGGACAATCAAGGTTTTTGAACTATTTCACGAAAACTGACGTATCTTGAGAACCGTAAAGAGTCACGGGAGCTAATACCAGCCAAAACGTTCGTCTCGACGAGATCTATATCTGTACCCGCCTAAGGCCAGTACCGTCCAGTTTTGAGCCCCTAAATCTGCTTGGAAGACCTTCATTTTTGAGTTTCAAGTTTTTCAAAGTATCATTTTTCGGAAAAAGATGTCGGAATTTCAAGCTTTTGCCGCAATGCAAAGCGCAATGCAGACAATGATAAACTTCGATAACGAAATCGGAACAAGTCAGAAAGTTCCCAAATTGTTGAAGTTGGAAGATTATCAGAATTGGAAGCAACAATTTTCGGCTTATATAAGTACGAATGACATCGATTTGTGGATTCCGATCAAGAAATTGTATTAACATCCGACTGATGCGGGAGATTTCAAGGAAGTTCATACTTTTGATAATGCCGAGAGAAAACAATATGAGTTGGAACAAAAAGCATTCGGTTATCTTACAATGGCATTACCTACCGAATTGCTTCATCAATTTAGTACTTGCAAGAAATCCAAGCAATTGTGGGATGCTTTATCAGCAAGGTGTGAAGGAAACGATCAGTATAAGAAAAGCCGAAAGAAGGTTTTGAGTAAGGAGTTTGATAATTTCCAGCACTATGAAAATGAAAACATAACTGCTCTTGTATCAAGGTTATCTCATCTAATCAGTGAATTGAAGATTGTGGGAATTGAGAAAACCGACGAAGAGTTAAAGGAGAAGATTATGGAAGCATTACCAGAAAAGTGGGAAAATTATGTGTTGTTGCTTACACATGACAAAGAATTTTCCACATTGACATTTCATGATCTAACTGGTAAACTTCATGCTCGTGAGATGGAGATGATGAATTCCAACAAGTCAAAGGCAAATCTGCAAAACTCAGAATTGTATCATGGTGAAAATGTTGCTAGTATGACTGCTAAAGCTAAGCCAAGTTTGAGTTCTGCACCACCTACTGCATTTATTGGTCATATTTCTGGAAATTCTGATAATAATACATCACGGGGTTGCAGTTTCACAATTCCAGATTCATCAAAACAGACTGCTTTTTCAGCTGAAACAACTGATGATTGTGCTCAGATAATTTCTGCATTAATCACATCATCTTTTGGATTAATCATCAAAAATGTTGCTGATGCAAAAATTACTCAGGAAGATTTGAATGAACTTGATGATGATCAGTTAAATGGATTGGATCTAACCTGGCAATATGCTATGTTAGGTCAACGAGCTAAAAGATTCTTCAAGAAGCATGGAAGAAATTAAACCGATTTCAATCATAATAAATTGGGATTTGACAAATCTCGGTTGAAGTGTTATAAATGTTCACAGCTTGGACATTTTGCCAAAGAATGTCAACAAGCACATGCTAGTAAACCTGGTTTTACTCAATCACCCAAGCCTGGTTTTACTCAACCATCATCTAGTAACACAAGCACAACAAAAGCTTTAACAGTTCAACAAGATGCTTCTTATGATTGGGGTAAACAATTTGGCTATGATTCATCTGCTTTCATCGTCAAACATGTTTCACATGAAGATTCAAGTTCAGCAATTAGTTCAGATACTGATTCCACAACAAGTTCTTATGACTCTGCTGAAAATTTGGAGAGTTTGTTAACAGAAAATGCTTCGTTGGTCAATAGAATTCAAAAGCTGTCTGAGGATTTTAGTTTGGTTGATTCCGAGTTGAAGATTTCTAAGGAACATGAGAAAGAGTTGTTTTCAAAGAATGAGTATTTGATTAATGAGATCAAGTTGTTGAATGAGGTCTTAGATATCACAAAGCAAGATAAAAGGAAGTTTCAAATCACAAATGTTAAGATTTGTGAAGAAAAGGATGAATTGATGAAAGAACTTCAAACATTGAAAGCTGAAGCTGAAGATGCTGAAAAAGATTTTGAGAATTTGTTTAATAAGTCAAAGTCTAGGTTGGATTCACTCATCAAGACTTCAGAAGAATCTGAGGCTAAAATTGCAAGTTATCAGATTGACATGGGAAAATTGTTGGATGACAAGAGAGAATTGACTAGTATAAATAAGGTTCAAGCTGCGAATCTGGAGATTCAGAAACGAAATGAGGATAAACTCAAGAAGGAATTGTTTGAAGGGCTTGAAAATCTTCGTTTGCAAAAGTTTGAAACACACAAAGTTGCAAAAAGATTGATTGCTACTGAAAAGGAGTTAGCTGAAGCTCAACAGAAGATTTCTGATCTCAAAATTCAAGTCATCGATGCAAATCGCTTGTTGAACAATGTATCTAATTCTCAAGTGTTCACGAGTTTTCTGTCTAAAGATGAAAATTTTGAAAAAATATTTGATAAAACAGCTTCGCCTCCTGCCAATATCAAAGAAGCTGTCAAAGAAGTAAAGGAACATGTTGAAGATTTTGATTATTCAAAGTTTTCATCATCAAATTCTAAAGAAGAAAAGGTTGTGAAGAAAAGGAACAATAAGAAAAGAAAGAAGAAGAAAGCCAAGAAATCTGAAGTTCCTCCAGCTCCAAAATTTATTTCTAGTTCATCTTCTGCCGATACCGAAAAGTCAGCTACTTCAAGTGACAAGATTAAGTCTCAACCTGAAATTGATGAGACGATCTTTTATGAGCAGAAAAATCTCAAAGAGGTCAAAGCTGAATTTTCAAGATTAGCCAAGGATGGACACCAGAATTTATCTTCTGAGGAAAAAGTTTATGGAAAGAATGTTGGTTTAGGTTGTCAATCTAAGAATGACAAAGCTGAGGAGGTTCAAGCATCAGTTTCTCAGAATCTGAAGAAACTTAAAATGAAGCAAGTGAAAATGGAGGTTTTTAAAGCAGAAAAGGTTCAACCTGAGAGATTTTACAAGCTCAAAGGTTCTGATCAATTATTTTCTGATCAAGAGTTTCCTCTTCACTGTGTTGATGCAAGAAAGATTTCAGAGGTTTTGTCAAAGCTGCTTCGTCAAACATGAATTCTTCTGATGGTTTTTATTCTCGAAGCCCAACGTCCAAATGGGTTCATGATCACCGCCGACAGGTATATGATTCTTTTTCTGATCATGTTCGAGATATACATGTGTGTGATTCTTTGCAGGAACCTAAAAGGTGGAACAAATCTGATCGTATCTGTTATATATGTCGCCAAAAGGGGCATATGGCAAAAGAGTGTCCACTTCCTGCTGAATCAAACCAAAGGTTTCAACAGAAACCAGTTTTTGGTAAATCTGCCAAACCAAAGTTCATTGATGAACAAGGCAGGATATTTGATGAATTTCAACCAACTTTCTTTAAAAATCAAAAACGATTTGTTCCTCCCATTTTAAAATCTCAAGTTGGTTATTCGTCACATCCGATTGTGACTGATTCATCAAATACTGAATTACCAAAACAACAATCAAGATGGAAACCCAAAGTGGTTTTGAAGCAAAACATAGATACTGGTCGATCAGAAGCAATTCGCTTCGGGTCATTTATGAACTAATAAGTTTGACCAGTGTGCAGGTATTTCTAGAAGACCTATCGACGATTGAAAAGTTGTTGATGGAGGAATATTCTGCTTAACTTAAATTTCATGAAACATCTTTCTAACCTGCAAATTTTCTGAAATTCTAAAATGCAAAGTATACGTGTTGGTTGATCATTTTTCTTTACTTTTCTTTTGCAAAAATCTCAAAAGCCAAAAATAGTGTCTTGTTTTTGTAAAATGAAAATCCAAAAATAGAGTTTTCATTTTAAGGGGGAGAATTGCATGAAAAGGGAAATTGGAAGTGAGGGGGAGAAAATGATCAAATGCATGGTATGAAAGGAAGGTGAATACATGCCAAATATATAAAATCATGAGAAATTGATCATTGGGAAATGATGGTATCATTGGGAAATGATGGTACATTGGCTTACGTATCTGACTCATGGATAGAGTAGATGAAAAAGCCATAAGATCATTTGATTGATATGCTTGGTAGGCTCGGCAAATCAGAAAGTATTCAGATGCGATAAACACTAAATACTAATGCTTGACCAAGTGGATAACACCTTGAAGCGTATCTTATGACAAAAAGAAAGAATAAGTGTGAAAAAGAAAATGAGAAGTCACTGTGTATACATGTGTTCAGTTTGCAAAGATTTAAACTTGTTTGATTTTCTTTATTTTGTCAAACGATCGGACTTTCTCTGCGTATCGAAAGATCGACCTGATTGTTGTTCGTTTGACGTTCTGCTTTATTTTCTTTGGTGTTTCGTATAATCCATCGGACTTTCTCTGCGTGTCCACAAGACCGACCTGATTGTTGTTGGATTATACAACTTCTGCGTTATTTTCTATTTCTTATTTTCTTAAGCAATCGGACTTTCTCTGCATGCTCACAAGGCCGACCTGATTGTTGTTTGTTTAAGGTTCTTATTTCTTTTTGTATGGAACACAGTTGATGATATCATGAAAATATTATGCTTTGTGAAAATCACAAGTATGATCACACAAGAAAAAGTGTTATGATAACACAAGAAAAAGAAACATGTCTGAATATGTCTGATAGTGTGGGATACACTGGTCAAAGCAAAAACCTAATTAATATCTTAACATATCCAGATGTTATGAGTATGATGCTGCCTGAGTTTAAGATGGACAAATTATACCAGCAATTAGCATGACTTGTGTGCTTCAATTAGTTGAAATTGAAGTATAGTTCAGTGCGTTATGTCCAATATGATCCCGTATAGTGATCATTCTCATACCAAAAATAGAGTTGATTCTGTTTTGCAATTTCATTTCATTTCATAAAAATACAAAAAGATTTTTGGTGTGTTTTAGCATAAGTTTGGAAAATCAAAAAGATTTTAGGTTTGTTTTGATATATACTTTCTAAAGGCCAAAAAGATTTTGTTTCTGCTTTATTTTCGATCTGATCAACACGTGATAAAAATTCAATTTTCAAAATCATATCTTGGAGTCTCGAAGAGACGTTTTGTACCAAGATTATTTAATCTGTGAGCAGGTTGCTAAAGTGCAAGAAATCACAACTTCAAGTCTTCTGAAGCTGTTAATAAAGACCAGA
This sequence comes from Deinandra increscens subsp. villosa, assembly GCA_039602395.1. Taxonomy (NCBI): domain Eukaryota; kingdom Viridiplantae; phylum Streptophyta; class Magnoliopsida; order Asterales; family Asteraceae; genus Deinandra; species Deinandra increscens. The sequence continues at coordinate 46,051 of JBCNJP010000237.1, read as the reverse complement.
GATACACCAGACATTGTCAAGTATTCGAGATCAAGCTACGATCAAGTTGAGGAGGAGTTTGTTCGAAGATCTATTTCATTGGACGAACGGATGCTATACTTGAGGGGGAGCTTAATTGAAGATACTAATTTGATGATGTTGAAGAGATACTGCACACGACGAGGGGGAGTTTGTTGATACCTGAAATGTGCGTCGTGTGAAGTATCAAGCAAAGTCAAGATCAAGTCCAATATGCCTTGGCCGAACCTGGTCCGAACCAGGAGTTCGGACACGGCCGAACCAGGAGTTCGGACACGGCCGAACCTGGAGTTCGGAGGGAGTTCGGACCAGTCGGGTATATATAGAAGTTTGGTCTTTGTAATTGTTAGTTCTGAGCGTGCTAGATTCTCTTAAGTGTGTGTTTCTGAGAGTGTTCTCTGTGTCTGATTTCTAAGTGTTTACACTGATTGTAATTGCTCGTTTTGATCAATAAAACAATTGGTTAATTACGTTTCGTTATCCAAATAGCTAGATTGAGTAGACGATCCGATGCTCACGCACTTTCAGGTGATAACACAACAACTTTGATGTATGATTAAAGTAGAAATCCAGTATATATCACATGTTCACGTAAAATGCTTTATCTTTCAAGTCCTTACTTATCGAACAGTTAATAGCAAATAGCGAGGGGATATTGGGTAGTACTACTGGGGTCTGACAAACCCCACTCAGCGGGCACGAGATGCACCACCCGACTGGCGGTCGGACTGAAGACAATGTCAGCCTAACTTACCGTGATTGAGTAGACACGGGGAAGGCAAAAACACGTAAGGATTATTCCTAAAACTAATTGGTCAGCTTCGGTTGCGAACGTTTTAGTGACATGAACTTAGGCTCGCTACCTACGATATGGATTGTACTTGTAATATACATGCTTACATACGAATAAAGACTGTTGTATTCGTACTGCATATCTATACTAGTTATACTTATGTGCTTATGTGAACTCACCAACATTAGTTGACACATGCTTCTTGTGCATGCTTTGCAGGTCGCTAGGAGAATCTGATTTTTGGGCACGTACGCTGGTTAAACCTTTTATTTTGGGAATCTATATTTAACATTTTTAAAACTTAGACTTAAACTGGTTGCTTACTTAATGGGCGCCTGTTTTACGCGACATTACTCTTATATGCTTCCGCTGGATTTTTGAAACTCTGGTTTTGGTATTTTTCCATTTTGGAAATATATTTACATTTTGAACCCTAAACTTATGTTTGATGTAACTAATGACTCGGGTCCTGGCCTGGTTCACACCCCACACGGTAAAACTCCGTTAGTGGAAGTTGGGGGTGTGACAAAAACATACCACATTCGATCTCCAACGGTTGTCGGGTATCGCGATGATTCTCGTGGTCCAGTGTCGCGTACCGCTACAGAACATAGTTTATGACTCGTGGTCATTACGCGTCACGAGAGTACGTCTCGATTGATGTCGCGACTCACGAGACTACGAGATATATCAAATTTGAATCTGATTGCAACTGGAGACGGCGCACGGCGAAAGGCGTCAGGCTCGCATCGACAAGTGACTGTCAAGCAACTACAGGCGAGCAACGGTAGTGGTGATGGGTGATGACGGCGACGGCGGCGGCGAGTTACACGGTGACGATCGACGGATTTGCGGCGGAGATTGGCGGCAAACCGAGCGGCGGATCAAGGCGTACGAGGCGGCGATCTCTAGACCCTAAGGTGGTCTACGAGCATTGACTGATGGAACACCACGACTAGCAACAACCACCAAGATGTGGTGGCTCAAAGATGGCCATCAGTGCACGCGGTGGCGGCGATTGGCGCGAAACGAAAAATGGCGGAAACCGTTTCTCTGGGTTCTTCGAGAGGAAGGAAAAGAGCTTTTCAATTTCTTTTTCTTTTCTTAGCCGTCGACTACCACTAGGGTGATTAGGGTTAATCCCTAAATATCTAATATTTATTAGATGCCACTAACTCTTGACAGGCCCTCTCGAATATAAAGTCCATCTCGTATACGAGCCCACGAGCTAAACGTTAATAAAATTCACTAAAGAATAGCTCGACCGTGAATTTAAATAAAACCACTTTTATTTAAATATCGTTCACCCATTATATATATAACAATAGAAATTGGTGATTAATAGTGAATTTTGAGTTTCTTTTCTTTTGGCCACAATATTTTCTCAATTTTACACTTTTGGTCCATGTCAATTTTTAGTTTCTTTTACTTTGATCACATATTTTCTCATTTTTACACTTTTGGTCCATGTCATTTTTTTATTACACTTTTGGTCCATGTCATTTTTTTTATACTTTGGCCACTATTACTTTTTAATTTATTACTTTAAGAACGTGTCTTTAAGAGTTTTACGTTTTATACCTATTAACTTTTATACTTTCATTTTTAATAAACTTTTATAGTTTTATACTTTGACCACGAAACTTTTAGACTTTTATGTTTTAAACCCCTTAACTTTTGTACTTTCGTTTTTAGTATATTTCAAGATTTTTCGACTTTGGCCACGACTTTTTTATAGTTTTATACTTTGACCAAGAATCTTTTAGACTTTTACGTTTTGTCCCTTAGCTTTTCTACTTTCGTTTTTTTATACTTTTTATGGTTTTATGCTTTGACCACTAAACTTTTAGAATTTTACATTATATACCCCTTAACTTTTATACTTTTGTTTCTAATATACTTTTAGAGTTTTCTACTTTGGCCACTATTTTTTTATTGTTTAATAATTTGACCACATTAAAATGTCATTACTTAAACTGACGAGGAAATGGGTGGCTAACCGCGAAACGTTTTATACTCCTTAACTTTTCTACTTTCTTTTATTATTATACTTTTAGAGTTTTCGACCTAAGCCACGTTGACCACACTAACCATTTTTACTTAATTTTCTACTCTCTTTTATTATTATACTTTTAGAGTTTTCGACTTTAGCCACGACTTTTTATAGTTTTATACTTTGACCATACTAAACATTTTTGACTTGAATGGACTGATAAATGGGTGGCCTGTCGCGAAGCAAGGGCGGGTCACCAGCTTGTTATTATTAAGCCGGTTAATAATAATATTATTGATTATTAATTATTTATAACTAGTATAAATAATTTGTATATAATCAAACGTTTCCGTTTCTTTTACCAGTTAATAAGTGAGCGGGTTTAGAGTTCGTTGCACCCGGTGTAACTCTTACGGGTCGTAACCGGATCGGGTTCAAGATTTGTCGGGTCAGGACATACAATATCCAACATTCATAACCAAACTACCCAAAAGAGCTAAAGGTTATGACACCATTTGGGTGATAGTGGATAGATTGACAAAGCTCACTTTCTACCTATCCGCAAGAAGCATTCTTCAGAAAAGTTAGCCAATATCTTCGTAAAGAAAATTATCGCACGTCACGGAGTACCACTGTCTATCGTTTCAGATAGGGACACTCGGTTTACGTCATGTTTCTGGACGAAATTTCACGAGAATATGGGTGCAAGATTGCACATTAGCACGACATATCATCCTTAGACAGACGACCAAAGCGAAAGAACGATTCAAACGCTGGAGGATATGCTACGTGCTTGTATAATCAACTTTGGAGGAAGCTGGGACTATCACTTACCATTAGCAGAGTTCTCCTACAACAACAGTTATCATTCAAGTATAGATATTCTGCCTTAAGAGATGTTGTACAATAGGAAATGCAGAACTCCGGTATGTTGGGGTGAAGTCGGCCAGCGGGAAACAGGTAGTAAATAATCAGTCGAAAATATGGCTCACGATCCTGATATAATCAAGGCACGATTAAAAGCTGCACATGATCAACAAAATTCTTATGCTGATAAAAGATAATGGCCAATCGAGTTCAAAGTTGGAGACTATGTGATGTTGAAAGTTTCTCCATGGAAGAACGTTATCTGTTTCGCAAGATGGGTAAGCTAGGTCCGAGGTTCATTGGACCCTTCAGAATATCCAAACGTATCGGAGAGGTTGCTTATCGTTTAGACATGCCTGAAGAATTGTCTGGAATCCACCCAACATTCCATGTGTCGCATTTTAGAAAGTGTGTGGCAGATGAGTCAGAAATTGTGCCGCTATAGGAAATAGAAGTAGACGAAAAATTATCCTATATAGAACGGCCAGTTGCGATTCTAGATCGCAGTGAGAGGAAGCTTCAAAATAAAGTAGTTCCTATAGTAGAGTGCAGTGGATATACATGAAAGGTTCTGAATCGACATGGGAAAGGGAAGATGAAATGAAAGAGTCTCATCCCAAGTTATTCGCGAGTTGAGCAAGTTTCGAGGACAAAACCTTTTGAGGGGGAGAGAGTTGTAACATCCTAAAATCCACGTCTAGGTAACTACGTATCTGATTATGTTTACCTATGTGTTTTTATTATAAATACGTGTTAGGAAATAATATTATATGAATAAACACGTGTTTATATGATAAAAATGATGAATGGGTTCAAAAATGGTGATACATGGATAAATGCGTCTTGTATACGTGTTTTAATTAAATATATATGTACTAATGCATGTTTAATAGTTAAGCAAATGAATCGTAACTGACCCGAGGCTTAGAAGTTAGTAAAATCATATCCTAAAATTATTCATAACATACTGCAAAGTTTGAGGGGCTAAAATGCAAAGTTGTAAAAGATACATAAATATATATAAATATATATATACCTATGTATACGTATATCATCAAGCGTATCCCGAGCCTTAGAAACTTTTATAAATATGCCGCCATAATGTTTTTAAGCATAAAATAACAGTTTGGTAGAAGTCTGGGGGCTAAAATGTAAATAAAAATAGAGGGACCAAAACTGTCATTCTGTGAAACTTGCCTAGCGTATCGCGAAGACCCAGCCCCCCACCCTTCGCGTATCGCGGCCCCTTCAGCGCACAGGTTCTTCATTTTGGTCCTTTTTGTCCACGTCTCCAACTTGTAGCTCACGATTAGGAATTTCAATTCCTAATTAATTTTTATTAGATAAATTTGATTGTATTTTTTCAAATTACCTTTGAATGGATTTATCTTGTATTGAGATAAATGCTTATCTCTTAGACACCGATTTTATTTTAAAAAAATTAACATGTGTGTGTCTTTTATTGGTGAAAATGGATACTATCATCCGTGGATTCTTTGTCCGGCCGTAATATACGGTCCATCAGATAGCAAGCAAGAAATCATCAAATTTCGATCCATTATATATTTTGTTGTTCAGAAGGATATAAAATATTTCTTCGTTTTAATCAACCCAACAATATTATATAGGCCCATTAGAATTTCGGACGAAAACCAAGAACCAATACCCGAACCGCGAATAACTGAACCAAACCGGGACCGGTTCTAAATTATGGGTTCGGTTCCGGTTCCAAGATTAGTAGAATTTCGGTTCCGCTTCTGGTTCGGTCTGGTTTGAACCCGATAATCACCCCTATCCCTAACGTGTCATTTCCGTCAAATTGATCATCATAACACCTGGAGGGACATCCCATGACCTCATTGAGTATAAATAGGGGGCTTAACAACCTTCCAAACTCACCAATTTCGTAAAATACAACCCGAAAACCTCCCGAAACGCACCAGAAACTTCGTCGGAGCAATACGAGCAAACGGTGAGGAGTTAGGAGCTGAAATTCTGCAGCGCTAAATTATTTGGTATGCTTAACAATAAACTGTTTTAGTTTTTGATAATATTGTGTCTAAGTATGGTTTCTAAAACTATGCTAATATTAGGGTTCTTGAGCTTCTTTTGTCAAAATTGGGTGATCGGGTGGGAATTAGGGTCAAAATTTTTGTAGGTAATCCTAAAATAATGCGTTTTAAGAAATCCTTAAGTGTATTTCACAATTAGAAAAGTTTTGGTAATGGTTTTGTTAACGGGTCAAAATTATGGTTCTCGTAACGTTGTTCTGCCAAAATTGAGTCAACGGTATTGAATTAATCTTTGATACTTTATAGTATGTTATAAAATGCTATAATGGATAATACCCTAAGTTGGTTTTAAATAAAAATGCTTTTTGATAAAGAACGAGAAAAACGAGAAATTAGGGTTTTTGAAATATGATTATTTAATATAAAATCATCTGGAGGGTATTGGGACTTGATTTTTGATATACTAACACGTTTATATATATAATAAGTATATATGAGTTTAAAATGGATAAATAATGAAGTATTGAAAAAACCGAGTTAATCAGATATTAGAAGTTCGTGCGGACCGGAACGGTAGGCGCCTGTACATTGTGTTGGACTCGGTCTGCCCAAGACGCATACTAGATTGATGTGGCTAGTACGTTATGATCCAAGACGGGTCATACCCAATAACGAGTTAGACAAACACCTAATGTAATATTTATTTAGATATGATCAAACAAATAAATATTACCAATCGAAGATATTTAGAAATTGGTTTCTAAATAGTTGCACTTCTGATTAAATCATATGGATGATTTAAAATGGAGAAGTATGATAACAATGTTATTTAAGTGGTTAAATAAATTGTTACATAATATATAATAGGTTATATGTTATATTTCATTTTGGACATGATACATCACATGGTACATGACCAAAGCACGGTACGTAGTTGGGGCTGCTAATTAAAAGAGTATGAGAGAAGTTTCAAGTTTGAAATTGGAATTTTGGTTTTCCCTCTCATATGGCCGGCCTCTCCCTTTCAAATAGACTTGGGAGAGTGTGTTGGGAGTCCCAAGACATGCATACAAGTGTCTAGGTTCATCCCCCCTTGGAGCTTTTAATAGCCAACACCCAACTACCTTCTCTAACACACTATTGAGTTTCATTAGTGCACAAGAACTCTCTCTCTACCACCCATCCGTTTTTCTTGAAGAAAATCAGTACCAAGGGTGTGAAAGACTTGTGGAATTCGGATTCAACCAAGGAGGCAAAGAGTGTTCATCTTCACCAAATCCTAGCAACAAAGGTGTTTGTTGTTCGAGCTCGTGGGTATCATCACTTGAGGTTTCCAAGTTAGGGAACTTGCCATTCAACCTCTTCTTCTCTTCCACCTTCTCCACTTCTTGGAAGGTATATCTAAACATCCTATGATTGTTTTGATAGCATGCATACATATTTGGATCCTTGTTTTTGGGTTTTACAAACAAGATGTTGAAACCGGTTTTAACATCAACTAACCAAAATGTACATCAACTAATGAAAGTGTACATCAACTAATCAATTGTGGTTTTGATTTTCCGCTGCATTTTACATTTTAAGGAGTTAAAATGGCTTTGATAAAGTTCTTAAAACCCAACAATGGCATCTAGAGCCGCTTATATGGATGCATGCTTCAAAGAGCTAGTTGGTTAGCTCCACAAAACTCTTGTTTTTGGTTCCTCATACCATAAACCGAAAGTTTTGTTCATGGTTTCCCTTTGTCTTTCAAGATGCTTCACTAACATGCATGTGGTTATCTTGAAAGATTAAAGCATTTTATCATTTTGTTATTTTTGTTGTTTGGACAACAAACCCACGTTTTCGGTTTTGTGTTGGACCGAAAAAGGAAATGGGTTAAAAGGGAACCATTTTTACATATGGATGTAATTTTAGATATATGTTTGGTGCATGAAGCCTAGCCAAAAGACCTTGTGATTGTTTGTGGTGAATGTTTATGCTTGTTGTAATTATTCAAAAGTTGTAATAATTTCAAGTTCTTCATTTTGGGCATGTAATCTATTTATTTCATTTGGTATGTAATGTAATAGATTAGGTGCATTTTGTTTTACTATAAAAATGTATTAGGATCCATTTTTGTAAAAAGGAAGAATGCACAAGATGGAGGATCTTGGATGCCCAAAGAAGTCAAGCAAAACACAACCAAAGGAGGTCACTTGAAGCTTTTGGATGCGGGGTCAAGTGGGAGTTCACCAACACATCACTTGTGTTTTGTCCCTTAGGAGAGACCTTGACAAGCACTTGTTTCGGCCAACAAGTGTTGTCAATAGTTGGCTATGGCTATGCACCTATGATATTATGCTTGTGTGGTTGTTTATCTTGTTGTTTGGATGATATGTGGATATGCATGCTAAAACGAACTAATAAACATTAACAAGCTAAACCGGTTCTTTTAAATGTCATTAACAAAGGAATAATAAAATGGGTTTTATTAAGTTAATGATTTTTTATAAAATGGGTCTTATTAAAAGAACCATGAAATATGGATTTCAAACAACACTAGGGTACCATACATTTGAATGCATGTGAATTGTATGGTACATAGAGTTTTCTACACTAGAATTATGAAAACTAAAAACGACCCTTTTGAAAACAAGTTTAAACGCCATCCTTTTGTACAACACTCAATTTGCTTGTGAACTCTTTATGGGATAAAGGTCACCTAACCGTATTTGAGGGAACTTGTATATTTGAGGTAGGTTTACCATGTATGTGGGATAAAGGTCACCTAACCACTTACATGTGTAAATTTACACGTGTGTATAAGTAGGACAACTTGATTTGGAGACCATGTGAATAGGGTCACCGAAGCATGGGGAACCGAAGGCGTTGATGGGATTAAACATGCCAACTAAACATAAGATGTTTAATCGATCCCATACTACTAGAAGTTGCAAAGAGTTGCAATTGTCAAACGTTGACTACCTTGTTAATTTAAGTCATGGGATAAAGGTCACCTAACCACAACTTAAATGTAACGTTGGATTCTAGGTTTTAATTTATTAATTGTCTATGAGACATAAAAGGGTATTAATTAAATTAAAAGGTTAATATTGATATCGAAGATACTTAATAGAACTTTGTTAAATTTTGTAGATGGCCAATAATAACGAAATCATCCCCGCCACAAACGTCCATAACCTATCACTAAGATCCATCTTAGACAAGAATCGTCTCAACCAAGACAACTTTGTGGATTGGTACCGCAACTTGAGAATTGTTCTCAAACAAGAAAAGAAGTCTTATGTATTGGACGATCCTATCCCCGACGAACCCGATGTCGAAGACGTTGAGGCTTATGCCGATTGGGTGAGGTACACCGAGGACTCAGTCCAAGTTTCATGCCTCATGCTAGCAAGTATGATCCCCGAGCTTCAAAAGGATTTAGAGAATCATGGGGCATACGACATGATATGCCAATTGAAGGAAATGTTCCAACAAAAGGCAAGGACCGAGCGCTTCGAAACGGTTCGGGCACTCCATGCATGTCGTATGGACGAGTCACAAACGGTTTCATCCTATGTTCTTAAGATGAAGAGCCTCATTGATCGTCTTGAAAGGCTCAATTGTCCCGTTTCAAGAGAGTTGGCTACGGATTTGATCCTCAACTCTTTGTCAAAGAAGTTTGACACTTTTGTATTGAATTACAATATGAATGGTTGGGAGAAGACCATTCCCGAGCTTCATGGGATGCTCAAAACGGCCGAGCAAGGGATGGGCAAAAGTGTTGTGCCCGTTCTAACGATCAATGAAGGTAGTAGCAAGAAGAGGTCTCGCTCTACCTCTAGTTCCTCAAAGACAAAGGTTGCCAAAGGAAAGGGTTTCGTCAAGGGGAAGGGAAAGAAAGAAGCCCCCAAACCGAAGGAGAAGAAGCAAAAGGTTGCTTCAAATGATCCATGCTTTGAGTGTGGTGAGGTAGGACATTGGAAGAGGAATTGTCCAACCTATCTCAAAGGGTTGAAAGCAAAGAAAGATGAAGGTCAAACCTCGGGTAAGACCTTTATGATCTATATTGAGCTTAATGCTATTTCTTCAAACACATGGGTATTGGATACCGGATGTGGAACTCATATATGTAATATGTTGCAGGGGTTCAAAAGAAATAGGCAATTGAAGACGGGAGAAGTTAGTCTCTTCATGGGCAATGGAGCGAAAGTTCAAGTTGAAGCCCAAGGAGACTATATTTTGGAACTTCCAAGTGGTTTGGAAGTAATTTTGAATAATGTATTGTATGCTCCTAGTTTGACTAGGAACATAATTTCCGTTTCCCGTTTAAGACATTTTGGATATAACTTTAAGTTTGTTAACAATGATATCCATGTTTCAATGAATGAAGTGTTTTATTTTAAAGCTAGCCCTTTAAATGGTATTTATGAATTGGTTCATGAAAACACTTCATGTAATAGCTCAATATACCAAACCACCACCAAGAAACTCAAAAGAGATTTGAGTGACACCTATATTTGGCATTGCCGCCTTGGTCACATTAATAAGAACCGCATACAAGCGTTACAAAAGAGTGGTCTTTTGAAAACAAACGAATGCGATTCGTATGACGTATGCGAATCTTGTCTTCAAGGGAAGATGACTAAGGCACCTTTTAGTGGAACTACCGAAAGGGCAAAGGATTTTCTAGGGATCATACATTCGGATGTATGTGGACCTTTTAAGCCAACATCTAGGAATGGTGAAAGATACTTCATCACCTTTACCGATGACTATAGTCGCTATGGGTATGTGTACTTGTTAGCACACAAGGATGAAGCTTTTGAAATGTTCAAAATCTTCAAGAATGAAGTAGAAAATCAACTCAACAAAACAATAAAGATCCTTCGTTCGGATAGAGGAGGTGAATACCTTAGCAATGAATTTCAAAACTATCTTAGGAGTTGTGGGATTGTCTCACAACTTAGTCCACCTCGAACACCACAACATAATGGTGTATCGAAGAGGAGGAATCAAACCTTATTGGATATGGTTCGATCCATGATGAGTAGAAGTTCCTTACCTCTATCATTTTGGGGTTATGCCCTACTCTCAGCGGCCCGTATTTTGAATATGGCCCCAACCAAGAAAGTGGAAAGGACACCTTTTGAGTTATGGCATGGAAGGGTTCCATCCTTATCTTATCTAAAGGTGTGGGGTTGTGAAGCTTATGTAAAACATGATGCTTCTAACAAACTAGAACCCCGGTCCACTAAGTGTATATTTGTAGGATATCCTAAAGATTGTATAGGATATTACTTCTATAATCCAACAGAGCAAAAGGTATTTATTGCTAGAAAGGCCGAGTTCTTGGAAACTAAGTTCCTTATGGAAGGAACTAGTGCAAGAACGGTGGAACTTGAGGAGGATCAAGAACCACAAGCCGATACACGTTTGGTTGAAACTAGCCCTCAACAAGAAATTATTGAAGATGATCAAATGGTTGATCAAAACACAAACAACATTCGTAGATCCGGTAGAACTAGTCGTTCACCCGAAAGATATGGATTTTTCATGGAGGGATGCTATGTGGTAGATTCGGATGAACCAACCACTTACCGTGATGCAATGTCCGATTCCGAATCGGAAAAATGGTTGGAAGCCATGAACGTTGAGATGCAATCCATGCATGATAACCAAGTATGGGACTTGGTAGAACGACCTCCTAATTCCAAAGTAGTTGGAAGTAAGTGGGTTTTCAAGAAGAAAACCGACATGCATGGAAACTTAGATACTTTCAAAGCTCGACTTGTAGCAAAAGGTTTCACTCAAACTCAAGGGGTTGATTACGATGAAACTTTCTCGCCGGTGGCAATGCTAAAGTCGATAAGGATATTATTTGCCATAGCCGCCTACTATGATTATGAGATATGGCAAATGGATGTCAAAACGGCTTTCCTAAATGGATATCTTGAGGAAGATGTCTATATGGCTCAGCCCGAGGGTTTTGTCGATCCAAAACATCCTAATAAAGTATGCAAGTTAAAGAAATCAATCTATGGATTGAAACAAGCATCAAGGAGTTGGAATCACCATTTTGATGAAGAGATAAAGAAATTTGGCTTCATCAAGAACGAGGATGAGGCTTGTGTGTATAAGAAGGCTAGTGGGAGTATAATAACTTTTCTAGTATTGTATGTAGACGACATACTACTATTTGGAAATCACATTCCAACCTTGGAAGGTGTAAAAGCCTGGCTTGGAAGTTGTTTTTCCATCAAGGATCTCGGTGAAGCCACCTATATTTTGGGAATAAAAATCTATAGAGATAGATCAAGGCGCTTGATAGGTTTGAATCAAAGTGCATACATTGACAAAGTCTTGAAAAGGTTCAAGATGGAGAACTCTAAGAAAGGTTTGGTACCTATTCAAAGAGGGACTATATTGAGTACGACTCAATGTCCAAGCTCAAAGGATGAGCAAGACAAAATGAAAGGAATCCCATATGCATCTGCTATTGGATCGATTATGTATGCTATGTTATGCACTAGACCGGACGTGTCATGCGCGTTAAGCATGACAAGTAGATACCAACAAAATCCAGGAAATAGTCATTGGATGGCTGTCAAAAGTATATTGAAATATCTTAGAAGGTCTAAGGATATGTTCTTAATATACGGATCCGATGAAAAGGAACTCGTTGTAAGGGGTTACACGGATGCGAGTTTCCAAACGGATCGAGATGATTCTCGATCACAATCGGGGTATATCTTCATTTTGAATGGAGGGGCGGTATCTTGGAAGAGCTCAAAGCAAGATGTGGTTGCATTGTCCACTACAGAATCAGAATACATCGCCGCATCTTTGGCCGCGCAAGAAGCCGCATGGTTGAAGAAATTTATTGCCGAACTAGGGGTTGTTCCTACCATTCAAGGACCCCTAGAGATCCTTTGTGATAACGAGGGAGCGATTGCTCAAATCAAGGAACCTCGTGATCATCAAAAGGTAAGGCACATCGAGCGGAGATTCAACTACATAAGGGATGAAGTTGCAAAAGGAAAGATATGTATTCGCAAAGTTCACACCGACGACAACGTCGCCGATCCACTCACGAAGCTCCTAGAACGCCCAAAGCATGAGGGTCATGTTTGTGCCATGGGACTTCGACATTCTAGTGATTGGATATGATTTATGTTTTGTATTTGGATATCGGAACAATTGTTATTTTGACACTTTTATATGAATGTGGGATTTCATTTAAAATTGTGTAGTGTTCCATTTTTGCATGTTTAAATCCGTGAATAAATTACTTGTTCTAAATGTCCGTAGTCGATCATATTTGTGGGAACAAATATGAAGGTAAGACTATTATGAACTTGGATTGGTGGATATTCATAAGGTACGAATATGGAGCAATGGGTTGCTGCCAAAGTTCATAGATATTTGTGGGAGACAAATATTGGACGACCCGCACTCAAGACTTACCCCATAGAATCTTAATTGATTGATCATAAGTAAGCTTGAGTAAAGGAGAATATCATTTGTATCCTCTGACCTGAGATACATATTGGGTCTTGATATTCATCGAGTATTATGCTTTGACTTAGTTCTTCGTTGTTCTGAAACATGGCAGTACATAAGGCTAAGCTCAAGCATGGTACTAGGTGATTGTGAGAGACGTATGTAGTCAATATGGAATTTGTCCCTCTTATTCGTTGAGAGTTAAATGTCTAAGGCCTGAATGAAGTTAAATCTATTGGAGAGTGATCACTCTATGTCTCTAGGATTTAACATGACATTTGAGACAAAAGGATAAATGATCGTTTCACCTAAAACATTTCAAGTGGTGACTTGAAGGAGATGACGTTATTGAATGGCACTAAGTCATACGTATTAGGGGTAACAAACCGTTGTTAGGCGGTATTTGTTGCTTGCATCAATCTTCTATGAATCTTGTGCACGTGGGAGATACTTGGGACTCCCAACACACTCTCCCAAGTCTATTTGAAAGGGAGAGGCCGGCCATATGAGAGGGAAAACCAAAATTCCAATTTCAAACTTGAAACTTCTCTCATACTCTTTTAATTAGCAGCCCCAACTACGTACGTGTCTTCATATTATCAATAAAAGAGGATATTATGCCTTTAGGGGCGGTCATTTTGACCCTTAAAATAAATAAGCTTAATAATTACATATTATTAAGATAATAAAGCATTAAAATAAACATGGAAAGTGTTTATTATATAAAAACCTTACATTAACACCATTATAATACGCAATTAGGTTAAATTGTGAGAGATAACTGAGGTTCTGTCTGAAATTACTACCTAAGAGAATAAGGTGAGTTCTATGAGCCCACTTTTAAATGTTTTAATGTTTTCGGGTTGATATACATGCAATGTTATTACTTGAAAAGCATTTGAAATGCCTTTTACGTGTTTTGTGCCAATACACATACATGGAATGTTTTAAGGCCTATAAATGTTGAGATTATCATTGCCTGCTATGAACTGTTTTCTGAAAGGTTATAATAAATGATTATTATAAAGATAAATATTTTTAAAGGTTTTGAGTAAAGAAAAGTGTAAAGATTTGATCTAAGCTTGTGTGGGTGAATAAGTGTTGGATATATATAGTCTTATTGGCCTCGTTGTGATTATAAGAAGTAATCCACACTGGGATGGTTCTATATCATATATGTTTGTATTTAAGGTGTGGTGGATACGCCGCTGGTACTTCCAATATATATACACCCGTAATACAATAGGAAATGTTATAAACCTCGTCCAGTGTAGGTTTCGTTGTGGTTTAACGAGACCAATAACATTATATCTATAAAACGCTTATTCCATATACAGGTGATGGGCCGGTGTTGGAAAATGTTATAAGTCTAAGGTACGGAGGTTATTTAAATGGACTTTAGAAGACGTTTTTAAAGAAGTTTTAATCTAAGCAAGATTGTCTAAGAGGAAGGTAAGAGGGGAATTGTACAATTCAAGTGGAGGATGAAAATCCACCGGAGTGACGACGGTTACTCACGAGGTCGGGAGACGACGACCGCCCGAAGGGACTAAAGTAGTCCCAAGATAGACAATGCTTAGTAAAAAGAGGTTTGCCTATAATGTTTTGTATAACTCTATTATGTTTTATACTTAATGATTATTTGCACAGAGGATGGGTCCCGGAGGCTCAAGGTAATTTAGAGTATTAAATGATATCTAATACTAATGAATTAAATGTTATGTTTGGCATAATTCTGTTATGTTTTATATCCATTAAATGTTTATAAAGAAGAGGTCGTTAGGTCCAAATGTTTGAAGTAACCTTTCAAGGTTAAGGAAACGTTTTAAATACTTAGAACTCACCAGCGTAAACTGACCTTTTAAAGCATGTATATCAGGTGAGATTAAGGATCCGAGCATAAAGGGAAAGGCTCAAGTTTGAGCGGAGTAGATAGGCAAGATGTTAGAAGTTGGTTATATGGGCGTGCTGGCATAAGTACTGTAGATAGATGCGTATCTATTAGACTTTATCATTTATAGTATAGATAAATGTTGTAAAAGTTTTATCTTACTTGTTACTTTGCTATAAATAAATAAAAGTTTTCAATTTCCGTCGCTTTAGTTATCTCTGTTACACCTTGTGTTCATGAGTAAACCCGATGCGGGGCCACTCTTGGAGCCAAGTCTGGGAGTGTGCGTGACAAGTTGCTATCAGAGCCTTGGTTTAAGAGATTTAGGTACTAAAAGCAGTATCTATACTTAAACTAGGACTCTAGGAAAATAGTAAGATAAAATAGAATGCCAGCCAGAATAGCTTGTGCCTATAAAAGGACGAGGTTGCATTAATAACATAATAAATAGGACCTAGGATATGTAAATCTGGTAGGTACCCAATTGCAATTAGCTACTGATGTTAGGTATTAACCATATATATGTATCTCGGGTACTAACTATTATGTGGCCAAATGCAAGAAGTAATAGACCGGTTTGAATTAAAATCACCGGTATAGCTAGAAACGAGGGGAATAGACACTAAGAAGGAGTGTGATAAAAGTAACTGAATTTTGAGTGCATCATGACTATATAATTGTAGAGTAAATTACAAATATTGCCCTTTATGTTTATAAGGAATTATGAAGCATGACCTTTAAGTTAAAAAATAGCACCCATTGCCCTTTTTTATCAGATTGACTTATAGTTATCGTCCTTTTCACTAATAAATGTTAAGTTTTTTAGTTAGTTAGAAGTAAAATGACTATTTTACCCTGGAACTTAAAGGGCAAAACATGTAATTCTTACATTTTTTTTCTATTTCATTTTGTTTTCACCAGTTTTATTAATTCTCTAGCATATAATAATATTTCTTTAATTATTTTAAAAATAAATTAAAAAAAATTAAATCTATAAAAGTAACTATTTTTCTAACGTTATTTTTTCTTTTTATTTTAGTGTTTTCTTTGGTTTAGTTAATAAATCTACTATATTCCAATACCTATATATACACACACATTGTTTTTCTAAACATTATTTTCTTCTTTATTTTTTGTGACACTCATATATATTATTTTCTCCTTTATTTTTTGTAGTATATAAAAAATTACACATAAAAAGAATATAAAAAATGTTATTTCGCACATATTATTCGAAGATTTGAACCAAGATTATAACGGCATCTATTATATATTGATATATTTTAAGAGAAATGGTCGGTAATAACACAGTTTGAAAAAAGATATATACTAGAAAAAATAAAGGAGAAAATAATATAGATGAGTGAAAAAAAAGAAGAAAATAATATTTATAAAAACAATGTGTGTGTATATAGGTTTTGGAATATAGTAGATTAATTAACTAAACCAAAGAGAACACTAGAATAAAAAGAAAAATTGAAGTTAGAAAATAATATTATAAATTTTAATTTTTTAAATTTTATTTTTAAAATTTTATTTTTAAAATAATTAAAGAAATATTATGATATACTAGAGAATTAATAAAACTGGTGAAAACAAAATGAAATAGAAAAAATTTTGTAAGAGTTACATGTTTCGCCCTTTAAATTCCAGGGATAGAATGGTCATTTTACTTCTAACTAACTGAAAAACTTCACATTTGTTAGTGAAAAGGACGATAACTGTAAGTCAATTTAATAAAAAAGGGCAATGGGTGCAATTTCTTAACTTAAAGGTCACGTTTCATAATTCCTTATAAACATAAAGGGCAATATTTGTAATTTACTCATAATTGTATGACGTCTGCACTTATCTAATTATCGTACCTTCAAAATTTAGATACTTGACTTCACATAAATTATGACATGTCTGTAGGATTATGGTGAGAGACGGTCAAGGCGATAGGAGAGTCGGTAGACCAGCAGGTTCTGGAAGACATGCGCAACAAGATCATGAACCTAATAATGGTGGAGGAGGAAACATACTTACTGAAGAACAACGAGCTGCTATGGCTGCGAAATGGCGAACATGTTTCAAGCAGCGATGCCTAAAATGATAGCTCAGCTTTAAGGAGCCATCGGTGCCACTGCCGGAGCTGCTTGTGGAGCCGGTGCAGGAGGAACCGCTGGTAGAGGTGGTGCACGAAGAGCCGTTGGCAGAGGCGGTGATGGTGGTGCTGGAAGAGGATGCAGGGGACCCACAAACGAGGAGGCTGAGATTGCTCAACCTAGAATTGGATGCTCGTTTAAAACATTCTATGTTTGCAAACCTCCTTCGTTTGATGGCAAGAAGGATGCATTAGCTACATTCCAATGGATTTACGAGATGGAGGTTGTTATCGGTATTAGTGAATTGTAACACCCCAAATTTCATAAATATGTGATATATATAGTAAATACGTGTTTATATTATCACTACGTGAGTTTGATTGATAGATGTGGTAAACTATGCATTAGATAGATTGCATATGTTAGAAATACGTATTCTATAGCTAAAATGATGAAAAATGCATAACCGGATGTGTTAAACGGTAAAGAAAGTAAAATATGTGATGGATATATGTATATATGAATAACATGATGATATATGTGTGAATTGATATATATATACATGTGAATACGTGTATTAATAGTTAATGAAAAAGTAGAAGGACTAAAAGTGTAAATTATGCAAAGATATAAACGTATACGAATATTATACGTATCTATAATGATTAGAAGTATTTTAAGGTTTAGAATATAGTAAAATTTTATCCTAATATGATCCATAACATGAAATGATAAGTATCACAAAGTTTGAGGGGCTAGAACGCAAAATATCTAAAGATATATATAAATATATAAATATATACGTATGTATACGTAAATCATCTAGCATGTCCCGAGCCTTAAAAACCTTTATAAATATGCCCTATAATGTTTTAGTACCAAAAATAGTAGTTCCGTACAAGTTTAGGGGCTAAAATGTAAAAATAAAGTCCAGGGACCATTTCTGTCATTATGCCAAACCTGAAAGGCGTTACGCGCGGCCCAACCCCTCTCCTTGCGCGATACGCGAGCTGCACAGCGACCAGATTCATTGTTTGCGACTTGTTGCCCACGTTTGATTCGAATTCGTGTCCATAACGTGTCGATTTGCAAGATTAATCATCATTAAACGTGTTAGAACCCTCGGGCGACCTCAATACTATAAATAGCAACCTCGAATCAACAGAACAACTCGCTAATTTCGTAAATTTCAACCCAAAAACCCTCTTTTCTGCCGGAATCTTCGTCGGAGCAATACGAGCAAACGGTGAGGAGTTAGGAGCCGAATTTCTGCAGTCACCCCTTATATGGTATGCTTAACAATAACCACTTTCAGTTTTTGCAAATTCAATCTCTAAGTATGCTTTCTAAAAATGATGTAAAATTAGGGTTCTTGAGGTTATTCTGCTCAAATCGGGTGATCGGGTGGGAATTAGGGTCTGAATTTTTGTAGGTAATCCTAATTTGATGTGTTTTAAGAAAGCCATAAGTTTATTTCATAATTGGAAAAGGTTTGGTTAAGGTTTTGTAAACGGGTCAAAAATTAGGGTTTTCATGTCGTTGTTCTGCCCAAATCGAGTAAACGGTTTTGAATTAAGCTTTGATATTTTAAAGGATATTATAAAATATCATAATGGATAATAACCTAATTTGGTTTTGAATAAAAATGAGTTTTGATAATAAAACAAGAAATTCATGAAATTAGGGTTTTGAAATAAGAATATTTAATATAAAATAATCCGGAGGGTATGGGGACTTGAGTTTTGATATGGTAACATGTTTATACATATAATAAGTATATATGAAGTTAAAATGGATAAATAATGAAGTATTGAAAATACCGAGTTAATCGGATATTAGAAGTTCGTGCGGACCGGAAGGGTAGGCGTCTGTACACTGGGGTTTCTGGCATAGCGAGGGTGTCGCATAAATCCCAACTGGGAAATGGCATCCCTTCCTGGGCGATCCCGGAGTGAGTTTCTACTTATAGGAATGCACGTCTTCATAATTATCAATAAAAGAAGATAATATGCCTTCAGGGGTATTTTGGTCATTTTGACCTTAAGGGAAGTAAACCTTAATAATTATATATTATTAAGATAATAAATACACGTAGGAAGTGTTTATAATGTTGAACCTTATGTTAATGCCATACGACACGCAAATTAGGTTAACCGAGGATTCTGTCGGAGGTTCTGTCCGAGTTTATCAAGTAAAGAGATAAGGTGAGTTCTGCGAGCCCACTTTTAAATGCTTTAATGTTTTCGGGCTGATATACATATGCTATTCAAATGTTTACTTGAAAAGTATTTAAAATGCTTTTACCTAAAAGTTTGATTATGTTAACTGATGAACTGATGAAATGATGAACTGTTGAAATGATATGTGAAGGTGCTTATGAATGTATATGCGTGTTAGTAATACATATTAAATGGTTATGTTAGAATAATACATATGAAATGCTTATTAGGGTTATGTGCTATATTTTCTTTAAAACTAGGTATCCAAATGATAAGGGTGTGTTAATAAACGCACCAGTGAGAATGTATGATTATATGAGAACAGGTGGTGCATTTGCTATATTATTATGTGGTGGATACGCCGCTGGTACATCCTGTATACAAGCATGGTAGTATAGTTACCCGGTATATCGAAGTGTGGAGGATACGCCGCTGGTACATCATGTATACATACACCTAGGTAAATTGGGGAATGTTCATTTGTTGCAGTATATGAGTACATTATCATGTTTATTAGCACACCTAAGTCATTTAGATATCTAGCTAGGGGCGGGTAGTAGTACTGTGGTGGTTAAGGAGATGTTTGATAAAATAGAATGTCTTCAGAGTTTAGGTCACGAGAACAGTTGTCGGTACTGAGGTTGGGGGCTTTCAGATAAAGTCACATGAGTAGTATTCGAGACTGGAAGGACGGAATGCAGAATGGTTGTCGGTACTGAGGTTGGGGGCTTCCAGATGAAGTCACCTGAGCAGTATTCGAAACTAGAAGGTATAGAGGATATGGAATTCAGGTCATAGGAGCTAAAGGTTAAAGATGTAAATATTCCTAGAGAAACGTGTCTGATTATGATGTTATGTGTCACAACTGTGTTATGTGTTACACTTGATATATGATTGTAAAACGAGATTTTGCAGGTTCAAAGGTTTTAACCTCACGAACGAGGTAACGTTTTTAAAATGTAGAACTCATCAGCGTAAGCTGACCTTTTCCCAAAAACATATGTATGTCAGCTTTAGGTGAGACGTTTGGGAGCAAGGGCGGAGCCCTCGTGATAAGAGACTGATCGGGCAAGCTATCAGAGGAGCTGTTGGAGGTGCTGGCTTAGTGTAGATAAATAAAGATGGATATAGTTAGTCGCTATATAGTTAGATTGTAAATTACCTCAATTACTTTACGTACTTGGCTTTATAATAAATAAAAGTTTTAAATTTTCCGTTGCTTATCTCTATTGTGCCACGTGTTCATGAGTAAATCCGATGAGTGACCCCTCCTGGTGCCAAGTCTGGGAGTGGGCGTCACAAGTTGGTATCAGAGCCTTGGTTTAAGAGATTTAGGTACAAGCGCGGTATCTAAACTTAAACTAGGACTCTAGGTAGAATAAGTTGAGATAAGAAATTAGATGCCAGCCAGGATAGCTTGTGCCCATAAGGACAAATATGCATAAGGACATAATAGGCGGGACTTGCGGTAGGCGAATATGGAAAATACACGATTGCAATTAGCTACTGCAAATTTGGTATTTACCATATAAACCGATCATAAGTACTAATTGTTATGTAACCAAGTGCAAGGAGAAGAAGAACGTTTAGAAATATAATCTAGAAATCGGTTTGACAGAGAGTTACGGATGAAGATAGAGAGGCGAGATGTGGACATTAGGGAAATGTGTGATAGAAGCAACTGGGTTTTGAACGCATCATAAATATATAATTGTATCGGATCCTGCACTTATATACTTATCATGAATTCAAAATTTAGAGACTCTACGTCACACAAAGTACTGAAATGTCATCCATCTTAAATTAGGATCTGAAGATGTCTGCAAGAGGCGATCGTGCAAATACGGAACCAGAGAATAACGTCGGAGCTAATGCGTTCACTAATGAGCAGAGAGCGGCTATGGTTGCGGAGATGACGCGCTTGATGCAAACGACATTACCTGGCTTATTAGTTCAACTTCAAGGAGCTGCGAGAGCTGGTGCTAGTGGAGCCCGTGGAGCCGGTAGAGCTGCAGGAGGAAATGCCGGAACTACCCAACCTAGAGTAGGATGCTCGTTTAAGTTATTTAGTGGTTGCAGACCTCCTTTGTTCGACGGCAATCAGGATGCGTTAGCTACGTTCCAGTGGATTCACGAAATGGAAGCGGTTATAGATATTAGTGAGTGTAGTGAAGCCCAAGCCGTGAAGTATGTTGCCCACTCGTTTGTCTCAGAAGCACTACATTGGTGGGGAATGATCAAACAGACTGAAGAAGATGGAGTCATTGCTGCAATGAAGTGGGACGATCTGAAGAAGTTAGTCTTAGAAGATTTCTGCCCTAAAGGTGAGCTGGAGCAACTGGAGAGGAGTTTTCTGACATTGGAAGCTGGGAACATGACGCATCGGGAATACACTTCAAAGTTCAACGCGATGGCGAGACTGCTACCTAACTTAGTCACTCCCGAAGCTGAAAGAGTGAAGCCTTACGTGCAGGGATTTCCTAGTAGAGTTAGGGTATTGATCAAGGCGACTGAACCAAAGACATTCAAAGCGACGGTGAATTTGAGTTCCAATCTATACAGCGAGATGTTCGGTGCAAACGGTAGACCAGAAGGCGCAAAGATGAAGGAGTCGGAAGCTGAAGCAATTTCAAGAAAGGACAATGGGAATCATCACAAGAAGGCGAAGGATCATTCGAAAGACGACAAGCCGAGGTGCCACAAGTGCAAAAAGAATCATTTTGGAGAATGCAGGTCGGGAACATCTACGTGTTATACATGCGGCAAGGAAGGTCACTTCTCGGGCAATTGCCCAGAGCGTAAAAAGTGTTATGAATGCGGAGAAGCGAGACACCTTAGGATGAGCTGTCCTAAGTTAGTATTAAACCCTAAACCACTTCGATCCATCCCAGGGAATGCTACGAGTCCGAGAACGGCTCCTGCAAAAGCCTATGGTATGTTGGAGATGATAGAGAGAGATCCCCAGACCTCGTTAGGTAATTCGAATAGTTAATCATTATTCATTTGCTTTAGTACGTTATGTGTGCCATTGCTTGCTGCAGTATGCTTAGACATTAGAACCATTAGAACTTATGTTCTAGGAAGTTAGATCCTTTAATGGACAGCAAGCCGAAAATGTGAAAGCATTATCAAGGATCCCGTAATCAAGCTACCGTAGACAGCTTAGGGTTACATTTTTTTGAGGGTAGATGCAGAAACGCGAAAGTAAATGTTACCGAGTTATGAAATGAGTTAAAATGGTTATGTTATGAGGATGAGTTGCAAAGTTGAAAATGAAAGTTCATGATGGAATGGAACAAGTTTCGAGGATGAAACCCTGTTTAAGGGGGGTAGAGTTGTAACACCCCAAATTTCATAAAAATGTGATATATATAGTAAATACGTGTTTATATTATCACTACGTGAGTTTGATTGATAAATGTGGTAAACTATGCATTAGATAGATTGCATATGTTAGAAATACGTATTCTATAGCTAAAATGATGAAAAATGCATAACCGGATGTGTAAAACGGTAAAGAAAGTAAAATATGTGATGGATATATGTATATATGAATAACATGATGATATATGTGTGAATTGATAGATATATACATGTGAATACGTGTATTAATAGTTAATGAAAAAGTAGAAGGACTAAAAGTGTAAATTAGGCAAAGATATAAACGTATACGAATATTATATGTATCTATAATGATTAGAAGTATTTTAAGGTTTAGAATATAGTAAAATTTTATCCTAATATGATCCATAACATGAAATGATAAGTATCACAAAGTTTGAGGGGCTAGAACGCAAAATATCTAAAGATATATATAAATATATAAATATATATATACGTATGTATACGTATATCATCGAGCATGTCCCGAGCCTTAAAAACCTTTATAAATATGCTCTATAATGTTTTAGTACCTAAAATAGTAGTTTCGTAGAAGTTCATGGGCTAAAATGTAAAAATAAAGTCCAGGGACCATTTCTGTCATTATGCCAAACCTGGCAGGCGTTACGCGCGGCCCAACCCCTCCCCTTGCGCGATACGCGAGCTGCACAGCGACCAGATTCATTGTTTGCGACTTGTTGCCCACGTTTGATCCGAATTCGTGTCCATAACGTGTCGATTTGCAAGATTAGTCATCATTAAACGTGTTAGAACCCTAGGGCGACCTCAATACTATAAATAGCAACCTCGAATCAACAGAACAACTCGCTAATTTTGTAAATTTCAACCCAAAAACCCTCTTTTCTGCCGGAATCTTCGTCGGAGCAATACGAGCAAACGGTGAGGAGTTAGGAGCCGAATTTCTACAGCCACCCCTTATTTGGTATGCTTAACAATAACCACTTTCAGTTTTTGCAAATTCAATCTCTAAGTATGCTTTCTAAAAATGATGTAAAATTAGGGTTCTTGAGGTTATTCAGCTCAAATCGGGTGATCGGGTGGGAATTAGGGTCTGAATTTTTGTAGATAATCCTAATTTGATGTGTTTTAAGAAAGCCATAAGTTTATTTCACAATTGGAAAAGGTTTGGTTAAGGTTTTGTAAACGGGTCAAAAATTAGAGTTTTCATGTCGTTGTTCTGCCCAAATCGAGTAAACGGTTTTGAATTAAGCTTTGCTATTTTAAAGGATATTATAAAATGTCATAATGGATAATAACCTAATTTGGTTTTGAATAAAAATGAGTTTTGATAATAAAACAAGAAATTCATGAAATTAGGGTTTTGAAATAAGAATATTTAATATAAAATAATCCGGAGGGTATTGGGACTTGAGTTTTGATATGGTAACATGTTTATACATATAATAAGTATATATGAAGTTAAATTAGATAAATAATGAAGTATTGAAAATACCGAGTTAATCGGATATTAGAAGTTCGTGCGGACCGGAAGGGTAGGCGCCTGTACACTGGGGTTTCTGGCATAGCGAGGGTGTCGCATAAATCCCAACTGGGAAATGGCATCCCTCCCTGGGCGATCCCGGAGTGAGTGTCTACTTATAGGAATGCACGTCTTCATAATTATCAATGAAAGAAGATAATATGCCTTCAGGGGTATTTTGGTCATTTTGACCTTACGGGAAGTAAACCTTAATAATTATATATTATTAAGATAATAAATACACGTAGGAAGTGTTTATAATGTTGAACCTTGTGTTAATGCCATACGACACGCAAATTAGGTTAACCGAGGATTCTGTCGGAGGTTCTGTCCGAGTTTATCAAGTAAAGAGATAAGGTGAGTTCTGCGAGCCCACTTTTAAATGCTTTAATGTTTTCGGGCTGATATACATATGCTGTTCAAATGTTTACTTGAATAGTATTTAAAATGCTTTTACCTAAAAGTTTGATTATGTTAACTGATGAACTGATGAAATGATGAACTGTTGAAATGATATGTGAAGGTGCTTATGAATGTATATACGTGTTAGTAATACATATGAAATGGTTATGTTAGAATAATGCATATGAAATGCTTATTAGGGTTATGTGCTACATTTGCTTTGAAACTAGGTATCCAAATGATAAGGGTGTGTTAATAAACGCACCAGTGAGAATGTATGATTATATGAGTACAGGTGGTGCATTTGCTATATTATTATGTGGTGGCTACGCCGCTGGTACATCCTGTATACAAGCATGGTAGTATAGTTACCCGGTATATCGAAGTGTGGAGGATACGCCGCTGGTACATCCTGTATACATACACCTAGGTAAATTGGGGAATGTTCATTTGTTGCAGTATATGAGTACATTATCATGTTTATTAGCACACCTACGTCATTTAGATATCTAGCTAGGGGCGGGTAGTAGTACTGTGGTGGTTAAGGAGATGTTCGATAGAATAGAATGTCTTCAGATTTTAGGTCACGAGAACAGTTGTCGGTACTGAGGTTGGGGGCTTTCAGATAAAGTCACATGAGTAGTATTCAAGACTGGAAGGACGGAATGCAGAATGGTTGTCGGTACTGAGGTTGGGGGCTTCCAGATGAAGTCACCTGAGCAGTATTCGAAACTATAAGGTATAGAGGATATGGAATTCAGGTCATAGGAGCTAAAGGTTAAAGATGTAAATGTTCCTAGAGAAACGTGTATGATTATGATGTTATGTGTCACAACTGTGTTATGTGTTACACTTGATATATGATTGTAAAACGATATTTTGCAGGTTCAAAGGTTTTAACCTCACAAACGAGGTAACGTTTTTAAAATGTAGAACTCACCAGCATAAGCTGACCTTTTCCCAAAAACATATGTATGTCAGGTTTAGGTGAGACGTCTGGGAGCAAGGGCGGAGCCCTCGTGATAAGAGACTGATCGGGCAAGCTATCAGAGGAGCTGTTGGAGGTGCTGGCTTAGTGTAGATAAATAAAGACGGATATAGTTAGTCGCTATATAGTTACATTCTAAATTACCTCAATTACTTTACATACTTGGCTTTATAATAAATAAAAGTTTTAAATTTTCCGCTGCTTATCTCTATTGTGCCACGTGTTCATGAGTAAATCCGATGAGTGACCCCCTCCTGGTGCCAAGTCTGGGAGTGGTCGTCACATGAATGCAACGAAGCCCAAGCTGTGAAGTATGATGCCCACTCATTTGTCTCAGAAGCGTTACACTGGTGGGGAATGATCAAGAAAACTGAAGGTGCATAAGCAGTTACTGTAATGTGGTGGAACGACTTGAAGATGTATGTCCTAGAAGATTTCCGCCCTAAGGGAGAGCTGGACCAGTTGGAGAGAAGTTTCTTGGTACTGGAAGCTGGAACGATGACTGTAACACCTGTGTCCGACACAATTACAAAACCCGACCCGAATTTGAACTTGTCACGCAAATTCAAATTTTGACTTAATAATTACTGGAAGAATTTATCTAAATTAAACAATTAAATTATGTTTGGAATACTCGATAATCATTTTTGAAAGCAAAGTAATAAATTTGGAAAGTTTTAGGTTAAACGATTTAATTAAAACAAAAATAAAGCAATTTTGTGCTTTTACGCGATTACGGTATTCGATTTATCGTTTACCGGGAATGTCGGGGTTTATATCTCAAAATATATAATTTCTAATGTCCTACAATCTTTTTATAACATTAAAAACCAATTGGTTAAATATTGGATCAATTTCGTTAATTATTTTGCAAATAAATGAATTTACCGTTTTTCGTGCAAATCCGTTAATAACCGGGAATCACGTAAATTTCAAAAATCATATTTTAATGTTCCTAGAGGTTCTATAAGGTTATTATAAGTTGCTTGTAAAATATTAGAGGCTACCAAGTTAAAACGAGAACGAACGGTTAAACATTAAATAAATATATATTAAATACGTAGTTTTATACCTCGTTATGTGTATCCCGAGACTTAGAAAACCATGAGAAAATATCCTAAACTATTTTTGGACATAAAATATTAAGTTTCACAAAGTTTAGGGGTTAAAATCACGCAAAACAGAAGTTCAGGGGGTCAAACTGCAAATATAAAGTGCAGGGACCAAACCTGTCATTTTGCCATAGTTGGGCCGCGGTACGCGAGCCCTGGTTCAAGTCCCTCGCGATACGCAAGCCGGCTCAGTCGCGTTTTTTGGATTTGGCTCGATCTTGCAGTCCCTTACGTGTCTACATCAAATTGCGACCCTTCCCACTATAAATTCGAGCACAGATCGATCGTTTATACTCGCCAATTCACGAATTACATCCTAGAAAACCCTAAACCACGTCCACGATCCTTCTTCTGCAAAATTCGAGCAATCCAGAGGGTCTTACGAGCTTATCTCCTGCAGTCCTACATATTTTGGTATGCTCTACAAAAGCCCTCTATCAATTTCTGTTAATCTTGTTGTTTTAGTCGAGTTCTAGATCTATGCTTAAAATTAGGGTTCTTAACATGTTTCTTCAATTCTGGGTAATCGGGAAAGAGTTAGGGTCTGAGTTTTTGAAGGTTATGATGTTATAACATATATTAAAGAACCCCTAAGTCAATTTTATGATATCTAAACGTTTAGCATTTTATCTAAAAATGTGCTAAAATTAGGGTTTTCGGGTCGTTAGTCTGCCCAAATTGAATAAACGGTGTTGAATTAAGGTTTACTATTTTAAGGAATATTATAATATATCATAATGAATAATACCCTAAGTTTTTACAATTTTATAAATTGTTTTGGTATTTATTTAATAAATACTTTAAAATTTGGGTTTCACGACGTTACTTTGCCAAAATCAAACAAACACGTTAATTTTAGGGCTAATCTCTTAAAATATGTTATAAAATAATATTTTAAGTAAAAGCCCTAATTTTATTTAATTTTATTTAATTTTATAAAATATTTTGCTATTTATTTGATAATTATTTTAAAATTAGGGTTTTAAATATGATTATTAAATATCAAACAAACCGGAAGGTATTGAAACTTGATTTTTGGTCTTAGAACATTTTTATATATATAATAAGTTTATATGAGTTCAAAATTGATAAATGAATTAATTATTAAACAAATTATTAAAACCCTAATTTACCTATAAAGGGTAAAATGGTCTTTTATCAAATAAGACCTAACACTCCTTAAGTTCCTCGTGTCCTTAGAACTATAATCATTATCATTCCCTATGTTCATTTAGCATGTTCGTTTCATTAGGATAATTTCCAGATTATTGATCTCTTGCGATTGATTCTATCTCTCGTTTCCGATCTACTTATCAGGTGATTATTCACTAAACCCCCTCTTTAAATATTAGGGATTGTGCCTAAATGATCAACTCATGTTATCATTCAAATGGTGATACATTAGAATGATAATCCGTGTTGTGAGTATTCACTTAATCCCCCTTCTTTTAATATTGTTGGTTATGACTATTCAATTCGTATTATCATTTCTAATGGTGATTCATTAGGATGATAATCCGAGTTGTAAGAAACCATACCTGCATTATCTTTTAAACATTTTTGGGGTGTAACATGTATCTCTATATTCAAATTGTTTCTCTAAACCACAAACGCGATTATATGATGATTTGATACGTTCTATGTATGTTAAATGTGTGTGGATTATTGTGATTGGTTTGATCTAGCACGGTTACTATCTTTATATCAAAGCATACTTATTAACACACTGAGCCGGGGTAACAATAATAGATCTATTGGTTTGACAGCCCACTTGGCATGCTTCGCGTGTAGCGCCTTGTGATTGAAAGCCTAGTTGTCTAGGGTTTGATGAGCTCATTCGTTGGCTTTAACTCATTACTTGTTTGACAATGCATATGAAAATATCTGGTTAGACATATATCGTTGTTATTGATATTATACTTATATTATTTAAACATGTGTTTACTCACCAACTACTTTTGTAGTTGACCCTTTATCTTATACATGTTGCAGGAATCCATACTTGAGCTATTATGTGATCACGCTAGGATTGCTGGACCTAGATTAAAGACTTTAAATCAGTTTGATATGTATTTTCCATGTTTAACTTTATTGTACAAAATCTTTAGTTGATTAATGAAAAAGGGCATGTTTAAGTATTACAACTTAATTTAGTTGTCATGTGCATCTGGACAATCATTGCGCCCCGACATATTCCACCGTCGGTTGGGGTGTGAGAGATTGGTATCATAGCCTTGGCTATAGGGATTTAGGTTATTAGAACTGGATAACCTAGACTATATGCCTTAGGTGTCCTGCATGATTAACTCATGTCTGCATGCCTATTATTATATTATGTCTTTAGATGCTGCTTAAACTTGCCTCTCTTAGATCTCACCGTTGCCTTAACACTTGACACACACGTGTACACTAATCCCTTCTGGCTTCCTAGCCTCTAATCCTTAGTACTAGTGCCTTACGTGCTATTTTAGGATTTTGAAAATTCCGTCGGAGTTAAGTTCCTAGCAGTAGACATGTAGTAACTGGAAGGGGGAAGGCACCGGTAGCTGGAGATCTATCTAGGCAGGCATTGCGTATATAACCTGATCAGCCGTGTGGACCGGGATGCCTACCTAGAAGTCTTTGGTGAGAGTGCTGGAACCTATTAGGCCAAAGCATGTCAATTACTGTTACGAATCCCAATTAACTCTGATTAGTCACAGGTTGTAGTTTCTCAATCGAGGAACGAAAGCCATTCCTAAAACAACATGATTTCTTCTCTATCCCTTGTTTAAAACCTCATGATTTCTGAATTCTGATGTTTAATAAAATATTCGTCATCATCCCGAATTGATTATCGTATCCCTTGTCTCCTGAATATTTACCATCAGCATGAATCCTAACGATCAACAAATGGCCCGACAAATTTCTCAACAAGTGGCAGCTTTCATCTCTAACATTTTCCGACAAGCCCTCGACGATAAATTTGTCAACAATGATGCTACTGAACTAAAAGTCATCAAGCGTCCCGTGGCCAAGACCAAGAAAAGGAAAAAGAGGACTAAACATCTTGATGAAATGACCACACCTGCAGAAGCTACTATACCTGCTACTCAGAAGGCTCCCGATACTCGACCAGCCAAGAAACCTTATACTGGAGCTCACCCTCTTTGCAAAACTTGTAAATACCATCACTCCACTCAAACCCCTTGTTGGTGTTGTCTCAATTGCGGCAAATTTGGTCATCTCATAAATGTTTGTCGTCAACCTCAGCCCCCGATGGGCCAACCTGTGATACCTGCTCAGACTACTATTTTTCCTCATCATACTTGTTATAACTGTGGTCAACTTGGACACTTTAGAAACGCTTGCCCTCTGCTTGCTGTTGCTGTTATTCCCAACCCTCCGGTCAACAATGCAGACCATAGAACCCAACCTCCAATAGTTCAAACTATGGCATCAACACCTGTTCAAATTGCTACTGCTATCCAAAATACTTTCTCCTCCATGTTTTATTGCTACCATTGTGAAAACTTTGGTCACCTGCCATACACATGTCCCCAACTGTCCGCCAATAACCCTCCTGTGAAGAAACAACATCAAACTCCAAGCAACTACTACTCACGTCATGGATGATCTCTGAAGGAAGAATGATGATGATGATTGAAGATCGTTTGGACTCTGTTAATGTTTAAATAAACTAGTTTCCTTGTAATAAAAGTTTTTAATCCTTCCAATCGATGTTCATCTTGTATATATATCAGAATATGAGTTTTACTCTTTAGTTCATGCCTTCCTACTTACTCAATCATTCCTTATATTCATTACCCTTAAACCTCTCATTATGATTAATCAGCGGATAAGAAACCTATTACCCTCAATTTCCGTTATCCTTAATTGCAACTGAATCCCTGACAAACATATTTGCGCCTCTCGGGAAGATCAAACGTCATCATTGAATTGAGTGTCTCAAGCATCACGTGTAATTTGTTCCTCGTACAGATAACCCAGACTTGACTATCCGTTATCCAGTAAATTAGAAACACGCGTCCTTCATCAAAACCCATAAGTACCTACACATGACGATTCTGGTATTACTCCTGTTGTGAAAATCACCATATCAAAGTTCATTCGATCTAGTTCCCCACTTTGAGGAACACCCATTCATTTAAAAGATGATACATCTAGAATGTACATCACCAGTCCGATGGACTCATCATCAAATATCAAAACTCTTAGCGACATCTCCGAGAAAATTCATGAAATCCAGATCAATTCCCGTTATTAGCATTATCTCTATACGGAACAAATTCCTGAACCTTTCAAAACCATGATTCAATCTGGTCTTGATTCCCCTATTTGATCTTAATAAAGGAAAGATTATAATATCAAATTTGTGCTATCCTTCGAATGGTGATTCATTCAAATAATGATATGCATTTCGATATCAAGTGGTCGATTCGTGTTACCATTTGAATGGTGATTCATTTAAATGATAATATCGTGTTGTATCACTATCTTTTCCTCCAATGGATTAATCAAATATCTCTGTTGAAAACGCTCCTCTCATATTATCACCGCCTTAAGTGGCAATGATTAAATTTGCTCTAGATCATAAAGTATCATTAATTTTTCTGGCCACTCCAAGACTTATACGTACTACACCTAAACGCTTGTGTGTGATGCTAGCTTATCATACATTTGGTTTTGGTCATAAACGTTAATCTTGGGTTTTAGCCAATTTCTAATCCAGACTATTAACTAGACCTCGTGTTTCGTAGGTGAACTAAATGTGGCTCGCTACCCATTTAGCCCACCAATACTCGACACGTTATCTCATTAAGAAATCTGTGATTCCAGTTAATTGTGTGAAATGATATTTTTGACTTAATGTCAAATTATCAGTTTCAACAATTTAAAAGTAAATCATGTTACCCCCACCACTCTCCTCATATTCCACTAGTCTTTTCCCTGAAGTAGGGGAGACAGTGACAAATCAAATCTATAAATTTGATTGTTACGGATAATCATGTAATCACGATCCATCGTATCTGACGTTGTTCAAACTCCATCATGTTGTTACGATCATAAGTTCATTCGTTATTGGAAAATGGTGGTTCTCCGTAGGTTACTAGCGCATTTTTAAAATATTACAGATGTGGTGGGTTAGCTGCGGTACACCCTATATATAAGCATCAAATGTACTTTAAAAATGAATTAGGAATCGAACTTAGAACTGACCATTGGTTGTTTGTATCAAATTCCCTATCACCATTGATATATTCTTTCCTCTTATCTCGAATATATCTTCTAATTTCGGGACGAAATTTCCTGAAGTAGGGGAGACTGTAACACCTGTGTTCGACCCAATTACAAAACCCGACCCGAATTTGAACTTTTCACGCAAATCGAAGTTTTGACTTAATAATTACTGGAAGAATTTATCTAAATTAAACAATTAAATTATGTTTGGAATACTCGATAATCATTTTTGAAAGCAAAGTAATAAATTTGGAAAGTTTTAGGTTAAACGATTTGATTAAAACAAAAATAAAGCAATTGTGTGCTTTTACGCGATTACGGTATTCGATTTATCGTTTACCGGGAATGTCGGGGTTTATATCTCAAAATATATAATTTCTAATGTCCTACAATCTTTTTATAACATTAAAAACCAATTGGTTAAATATTGGATCAATTTCGTTAATTATTTTGCAAATAAATGAATTTACCGTTTTTCGTGCAAATCCGTTAATAACCGGGAATCACGTAAATTTAAAAAATCATATTTTAATGTTCCTAGAGGTTCTATAAGGTTATTATAAGTTGCTTGTAAAATATTAGAGGCTACCAAGTTAAAACGAGAATGAACGGTTAAAAATAAAATAAATATATATTAAATACGTAGTTTTATACCTCGTTATGTGTATCCCGAGACTTAGAAAACCATGAGAAAATATCCTAAACTATTTTTGGACATAAAATATTAAGTTTCACTAAGTTTAGGGGTTAAAATCACGCAAAACAGAAGTTCAGGGGGTCAAACTGCAAATATAAAGTGCAGGGACCAAACCTGTCATTTTGCCATAGTTGGGCCGCGGTACGCGAGCCCTGGTTCGAGTCCCTCGCGATACGTAAGCCGACTCAGTCGCATTTTTTGCCTTTGGCTCGATCTTGCAGCCGAAGTTTCCCCTTCCACGCGTCGAATTCGACCCTTAGTCAGCCCCTTACGTGTCTACATCAAATTGCGACCCTTCTCACTATAAATTCGAGCTCAGATCGATCGTTTATACTCGCCAATTCACGAATTACATCCTAGAAAACCCTAAACCACGTCCACGATCCTTCTTCTGCAAAATTCGAGCAATCCAGAGGGTCTTACGAGCTGATCTCCTGCAGTCCTACATATTTTGGTATGCTCTACAAAAGCCCTCTATCAATTTCTGTTAATCTTGTTGTTTTAATCGAGTTCTAGATCTATGCTTAAAATTAGGGTTCTTAACATGTTTCTTCAATTCTGGGTAATCGGGAAAGAGTTAGGGTCTGAGTTTTTGAAGGTTATGATGTTATAACATATATTAAAGAACCCCTAAGTCAATTTTATGATATCTAAACGTTTAGTATTTTAACTAAAAATGTGCCAAAATTAGGGTTTTCGGGTCGTTGTTCTGCCCAAACTGAATAAACGGTGTTGAATTAGGGTTTACTATTTTAAGGAATATTATAATATATCATAATGAATAATACCCTAAGTTTTTACAATTTTATAAATTGTTTTGGTATTTATTTAATAAATACTTTAAAATTTGGGTTTCACGACGTTACTTTGCCAAAATCAAACAAACACGTTAATTTTAGGGCTAATCTCTTAAAATATGTTATAAAATAATATTTTAAGTAAAAGCCCTAATTTTATTTAATTTTATAAAATATTTTGCTATTTATTTGATAATTATTTTAAAATTAGGGTTTTAAATATGATTATTAAATATCAAACAAACCGGAAGGTATTGAAACTTGATTTTTGGTCTTAGAACATTTTTATATATATAATAAGTGTATATGAGTTCAAAATTGATAAATGAATTAATTATTAAACAAATTATTAAAACCCTAATTTACCTATAAAGGGTAAAATGGTCTTTTATCAAATAAGACCTAACACTCCTTAAGTTCCACGTGTCCTTAGAACTATAATCATTATCATTCCCTATGTTCATTTAGCATGTTCGTTTCATTAGGATAATTTCCAGATTATTGATCTCTTGCGATTGATTCTGTCTCTCGTTTCCGATCTACTTATCAGGTGAGTATACACTAAACCCCCTCTTTAAATATTAGGGATTGTGCCTAAATGATCAACTCATATTATCATTCAAATGGTGATACATTAGAATGATAATCCGTGTTGTGAGTATTCACTTAATCCCCCTTCTTTTAATATTGTTGGTTATGACTATTCAATTCGTATTATCATTTCTAATGGTGATTCATTAGGATGATAATCCGAGTTGTAAGAAACCATACCTGCATTATCTTTTAAACATTTTTGGGGTGTAACATGTATCTCTATATTCAAATTGTTTCTCTAAACCACAAACGCGATTATATGATGATTTGATACGTTCTATGTATGTTAAATGTGTGTGGATTATTGTGATTGGTTTGATCTAGCACAATTACTATCTTTATATCAAAGCTTACTCATTAACACACCGAGCCGGGGTAACAATAATAGATCTATTGGTTTGACAGCCCACTTGGCATGCTTTGCGTGTAGCGCCTTGTGATTGGAAGCCTAGTTGTCTAGGGTTTGATGCGCTCATTCATTGGCTTTAACTCATTACTTGTTTGACAATACATATGAAAATATCTGGTTAGACATATATCGTTGTTATTGATATTATACTTATATTATTTAAACATGTGTTTACTCACCAACTACTTTTGTAGTTGACCATTTATCTTATACATGTTGCAGGAATCCATACTTGAGCTATTATGTGATCACGCTAGGATTGCTGGACCTAGATTAAAGACTTTAAATCAGTTTGATATGTATTTTCCATGTTTAACTTTATTGTACAATATCTTTAGTTGATTAATGAAAAAGGGCATGTTTAAGTATTACAACTTAATTTAGTTGTCATGTGCATCTGGACAATCATTGCGCCCCGACATATTCCGCTGTCGGTTGGGGTGTGAGAATGACGCACCAAGAGTACACATCAAAGTACAATGCTATGGCAAGGCTGTTACCCAACCTAGTCACCCCTGAGTCTGAAAGAGTGAAGCGTTATGTTCAAGGTTTTCCGGCGAGGGTCAGAGAGTTGATCAAAGCAACTGAGCCCAAGACATTTAAGGCAGCAGTGAATCTGAGTTCGAATTTGTATAGCGAGATGTTTGGAGCAGAAGGAAGGCTAGAGGGACTTAAAAGGAGTTGGTCTGAGACCGAAGGAAGTTCAAGAAAGAATAGTTGAGGTCGCTATAAGAAACCAAAGAACGATCCACGAGGCAACAAACCCAAATGTCACAAGTGTAACCGAAACCATCTTGGAGATTGTAGGTCGGGGATAAATAGTTGTTTAGAGTGTGGGAAGAAGGCCATTACTCTAGCAACTGTCCAGATCTGAAGAGGTGTTTTCAGTGCGTGAGAAGGGACACATCAAACCTAACTGTCCCAAATTAATTAGGAATCCAGAACCACTACGGGCGATCGATGTCCCGAAAGCTAGGAGTAGAGCGTATACCATAACTGCTGCTGAGGCTAAGATAACACCTGATGTAGTTTCAGGTACATTCTTAGTTAATAATGTGCATGCATCTGTGTTATTTGATTTTGGTGCCAGTAGATACTTTGTATCGCATAATTTTTGTGTATTACTTGATAGACCGACTATTAGGGACGAGAAATCTTTCGAAGTTGAGAGTGCCTCAGGAAAAAGTATTATAATTTCCGATATGATAGATGATTGCATGATAGAATTAGAAGAACATAAATTGCCTGTTACTTGGCTATAAATAAATAAAAGTTTTAAATTTCCGCTACTTTAGTTATCTCTGTTACACATTGTGTTTATGAGTAAATTCGATGCGTGACTTCTCCTGGAGCCAAGTCTGGGAGTAGGCGTCACATTTGTCGTTGCTTCGAACCCAGGTAATGATGTATTTGATGTATCCCCCACCATTTGGTGGAGTGGTTATACTCTTACCTTCCAATGTGGAGGTCAAGAGTTCAAAACCCACCTGGCGCAAAAAAATGAATGATGATAAATTATAGAGATGGGTCAGAGGTTTTGCCACAGTGGGCCTTTGGGCGGTGGGTTTCCTCTTAGATGAACAAGGGCGCCGGGTCACTACACTTTCAGATTACTAGATGGAAGGGAGAACCATCAGGCATTGGGGGACCACGGGTGACCGGGGATTTGCTGTTCTCAAAAAATAAAAATAAATGTATTTGATATAAATAAATGTTTACCGTTAGAAAAAAAACACTAGTAACCGGCAAAGCTTACGTTTATTTCTTAAAAACTAAAATAGCATGTTAACCCATTTTAGCTACACTTATCTTTCGTTTTATTCGTTCGCAACATGAAAATGATTGTAAATATTGTAATATTTTGCCGCGGAATAAGATATTTTGTTAATAGAAGAATACGTTTCTTTATTCTTTTGATTGTTTAAATAGTGTTATACGCATACATACAAATATATCTATCTATCTATCTATATCTATCTATATCTATTATATATATATATATATATATACTATATAAAAGAAAAAAGATTGATGCTGAGGTGGCATCACCACAGCCCTCCTCAACATCATTTTCCCGCCTAAATGACCTTCCTAAAACTCACCTAAAACTCACGCGGATCTTTTTTTTAACACGCAGATCTTTATTAAGACCCGACCCACGTTTTCATCTAAAGCGCATAAACAACAAACCCTAAATCAGCACCTCATTCTAATCTACTCTTCATCGTCTCCTCCATCACTCTCCAGGCGATTTTCAGCCGGCATAGTCTTTCATCGCCGGCCTCAACATCGGCGATTGGAATCAACATCGAAGGCCTCAGAACAACGATTGGAATCAACATCGCCAATCAATCGACTTCTTTATGTTTCTTGATGTTTTAGGTTACAAATGCGGTGCCTATTTTGATTAGTTCGTAGCAAGTGTGTTATGATTTTTGTTAGTTTGTTCTGATTTGACAGGAAGGTGTTAAAATCGGAAGCGTTTGTTTATGGGTATGTCTGTTCTTAAACTTTAATCTTAGAGATGCGATTTGTATTTATGCTAAAATCTGATGCATTTGTTTATTTTGTTCCTTTCTTCTTGGTTGTTGTAGGTACCTTCTATTACTTTTTGCCATTAATAAGAGGTGCAAACATCAGGGTTAAAGGAAATAGGTTGATCGGAAACATTTCAAAACAGGTAACGTTTTTAATTTGTTATCAATTAACTTAAACTTGGCTCTAGATCAGTAGTTCAAATATTTAGAAACAGATTGAATTTGCTATTGATCAATTTTTTCTCCATATAGTATACCATCATGTTCCTATTAATCTATATAATTTTTGTTTTTTTTCAGTATTGATCTAATTTGGATATGTGAGTTTATATCTGATTGCAAAGCACTGGTCTTATTTGGAAAAATGATTCCGATGACATGTGTGTATATACTTACAACTTACAGGCATCCGTAATATGTAGGTAATTGGGAATATGTTCTTTAGTGTGTTTATTCAGTTAGACCTATTAGTCATAATGATTCTTCAAATTATTCATTTAAAAAAGGTTGTATGTGGATTAGTCTAAAACGGTCTACTAACCAATATCTCGGTTGCTTTATATAATGGATGCCACTTTCAACCTAACCACTATTCAGTGGCTTTATGAACCGGATTGCCTTGAGATGTATTATTTATATTGGTGCTCAAGATATGGAAAGCCAATCACTTATTATGTTCAGAATGAAACTACTTGGACCAGAGGTTTGATTATGATTTTCTGATTATTTTGGTTCAGAATCTAATTTGCTTTATCATGTCAGAGTCTCTGAAGGACCAGAGTTTTACTCATCGGTTTTGTGTATACTACAGGTAACCCACATCCCTACGTCATTGTTAAGTACAGGTAGCCTCTTTCTATTGCTTGATCGAAGCTTTTAGGGGTGGAGAATTTACATGTAATTAGCAATGACCAACTTTATGTGTATATGCAGGTAACTCACATCCCGCCGTCTCTTTTTATTTTTATTTTTAAATACTTCACTTTTGATTTAGAAATCTGGATGCAATTTATAAATAAAAATAAATTAGAATAGATATTTCTTACATGTTGTATTTTTTTTCTTCAGAAAAGTTTATAAGAGGGTAATACTAAGCATTTTAAAACACTAAGAGAAGTAGGCTTTAAAACACTTAATTTTTAAATTTAAACATTTTCTCTTTTAAAGTTGATAAGAGGGCAATACTAAGCATTTTAAAACACTAAGAGAAGTAGGTTTTAAAACACTTAATTTTTAAATTTAAACATTTTCTCTTTTAATCATTAAGGTCTGTAATTTGGGAAAAACAATCTTTATGCAATACTACAAGCATGAGACGTGGCTATGTCCATATATAAAGCATTTCATTCATGCTTGAAATCATTCTTATGACTTTCGCTATGTGTATTAAATTGTTAGGGGATTGCAAACATGATAATAGACCATCAAGTTTTGAATGGTTTATATGAGAAACTAATCACGAGAAGCATACGGAAGATTTCTGCTTCAGAAACGAGACTAATTCAGGTATGTTTAAATTGTGAACCAATTCAGGTTTCATATAATAAAATACATCATATTGATGATAGTTGCTGAAATTATGTACAAATTTTCCAACAATTCTGGTATGTTTAAATTTGTTGTTTTATAATGGTTGAAGTAATCAAACCAATGACATCTATTGTTGATTTGCAACTTTAAACCAACCATATAAAAAAAGAAGTATAATGGTTAAAGTAATCAAACCAATGACATCTGTTGTTGATTTGCAACTTCAAACCAATCATGTATAATGAACAGATTGTCTAACATGTATTGTTTGTTTATCATGTATTGTTTTTTTGTGTATTATATTAATTACCTATACTTATATGACATTACCATGTAGCTTAACAACGAGGTTGTTTATCAGACTAGATACGGTATTGGTTATTTAGAACAGTGACTGCTTAATATGGTCGTGTAGGTAAATTGCATCTTTATTTTTAATGAACCAATTTCGTTGCTTGGTGACCATATTGATTAACCAAATTCGTTTTTTTTCCTTTATTTTTTTCAGGTATGCAACAACATTTCTTTTCAATTTGAGGTGGTTGAATACGAAAGAAGCTTAGGAAATTATTGTCGAATGTTAATTTTTTTTCTTTAATTTCATTTATTGTATGAAACTTATCATATTGAATGAAGACGGAAAAGTGACAAACAAAAATCAAATGTTGTTTATAAGTCAAATCTGTAACTTTTTTTATATTGTCAAATGTTATTTTTTTTTCTTTATTCCAATTATCAAATTACATTTATTACAATATGTTAAATTTTGGATTTTTTTAAAAAATCCGCCCGTGCGTCGCACGGGTATCAAAAGCTAGTATTATATAGAGTAAATTACCAGAAAAGGTCCTTTATGTTTATAATAAAAAGTCCTTTAACCTAATTATATCATTATATCACATAACTTTTAAGTTTTAAGTTATATGTTTGTTTTGAAAAATGCCCTTTCTATCTAACGACCTTAAAATCAGTCCACTAATTCAGGAGGACTCAGAGCATTCACAACCCGTTCTCTATCCTTATCCTTATAATTTATATATTTATCATTATTTTTTCTCATTCTTCCACTCACAACCACAATTAAATAATATTTTTTATACCTTTATCATTACCTTTTCTTTCTCTTTAAATCTCAAATTTTACAAATTCACTAAATTTATCCTCAAATATAAAGACTCCTAAAATTTTTCCTTAAATAGTTCTCTCTTCTCTACTCACAACCACTCACAACTACACCTCGAATTTTACAGTTTACACACACCCATTATAGGGAATGGGATGTGAATGCTCTCATATTTGGTTCTTTAAAAGCGTTAAACTTTGTTAGTCAAATGGTGGTTGACACTTTCAAAAAAGAGAATATGGAAGATTCTTAAATGGTCACTTCATCAAAATTCGAGGTCTTAACTGCCGATTATTGTTGATCGAATCCTGAATCGTTAATATAATAAACAGATAATAATAATAAAGATTACCTATAAGCATCTGGTTGAGATCAGCAGTAGTTAGGTTGTCCATCCTGTGAGTAGCCTTGGT
The DNA here is from genome assembly GCA_039602395.1 of Deinandra increscens subsp. villosa. NCBI lineage: Eukaryota > Viridiplantae > Streptophyta > Magnoliopsida > Asterales > Asteraceae > Deinandra > Deinandra increscens. The sequence continues at coordinate 5,958 of JBCNJP010000237.1, read as the reverse complement.
TCCCCTTTAGGGTGTATAACTAATGATGGGAAAAAGAGTTCGTGAAGGGTCACGAACTAGAGAGAGAGCCGAGAGAGAAGAGAGAGAGGTCGAGATTTTCTATGTGGTGATTAACCCTTTAATCTCTCCCTAAGGGCCCTATATATACACCCAAGGGGAAACCCTAGTCTATCTAATAAGGGCAATTACGTCCATCAAATAATGCCAGATAGGGTTAAATAGGTAATTGATTATTTAAGATAAATGATTAAAGGACATAATAAGATTTATATATATATATATATACATATCCGAAAATATATATATATTTAGATATATATATATAAATAATGTCTAACATTCTTCCACTTGGCCGAATGATCATTTATATGAGGTATTAGATAAGTCTGATCAGAATTTAATACTCATTTCAATCTTAAACCAGAATTGCAGCAGAAAAATACAGTCATAGAGTTGATTATCCAACTCAAGACCCCCATTAATCATACTGCAACCCCAAATTTAAAATTCAACATAAATTCAGAATCAATTACAGAAGTAAGCCCTTACCGTTGATTTATAATAAAACTGTCTATATGTCCCGTTAGGCATGCGTAACATATTTAGAGACAAAATCAAACGTATGAGGAAAATATATAATTAGTCATTCATATTGTGATACGCTTGGTCATTAGTAAACCTCGTCTTCATTATGAGCTCTTAGAAAGACTTATGAGGATAGACCTTAAATTATAGGATCCTTAAGCATATCATGAATGTTTTCTATACAAGAACTTAGTTTCCTCTATTTGTTCTTGAATGAACAAAACTTGTATCGAAAATTTAATGCAGCTCCGCTCAAAACTGTTACTGTTTTAAGAAATTAGGGTAGCTGACTTTTATCACAATGAGTCTTCAATATGTCATTCATCTGGAGTTGAGGAGTCTAATGATAAATTTAGCAACAATGACTTGTTGTTATCATTTTCTTATGACTCTTCCATGATCTATTAGATAAATCTGTCCACAGACATAAGGATATACCCCTGAGTTGACTTTTAATATCTTTTGAATACAATAAAGTCAAAATTTAGAGATAGTCAACTCCTTTAAGTTTCTCACTTCTTCTATAGTTCAAATTATAGTCTTTCGTTTCTTATAGATATTGAAATGCCATTTTAGATGCTTTATAATGAACTACTAAACTTAGGAAATGATTTTAATCATTTCTAGTATTTCAGCAATGTAGGCAATATCTTAAACGGGTATAGACTAGAACATAAGATTTAATTACTTGAACCTTTATTATTAGTCTCCTAGAGTTACAGATTGAGAGTGACGTTGCATGTTGTAATCTAATGAGACTTAATTAACGTCTCGTTAGGTTAATCTTGATGTATTTTGATGCTTATTGCATAAGAAGCATCTTCAAGATTTTAATGTCAAAAATTATGCGAGAATGAGTCGCTTTGACTCATGCAACAAGACTAATATATTACTTGCCTAAAATAATGGATATAAGGGCAAGCGTTGTATTAGTTGCTCCCACTCATCTTAAGGTAGGTCCATTTATCCACTTATTTTAATAAAGAATAATTACATTTGTAACATCATCAAAATTTAAATTCACTTATGAGTTTTGCTTACATTAACCCTTTATTTGAATATACTCATCTTAAAGACTAAGTGTTCTTTAACTTTCAGGCTTGAACCTTAAGTTTAGTTTATGAACATGTCTTTATGTTAAGTGAGTATTAAGGAAAGATATTTTATAGGTCCGTTAAATGTCACTCATAATTATGAGTGAGTAATAAGGACAACGATAATCTCTCAAAGAATCATTTAGAAAATGAATTCTTAAGTTGTTAATAGCCTTTAGAAAACAATCACAATTTATAACGTTTAATTTCTCCTTTCGGATTTCAGTTTAGCTATGGAAAACTAAACTTCTAACGTTATTCTGATTTAGGGAGTTAAGCTCATTATAGCTTTATTCCATCAGATGATTGATTGTTAATAATGGCTCTTAAATCAGAGATACGATTAGTAATCTTTCCAATATCCATGTAAGCTTTATTAAGGTAGGTTCATAATCATCAAAGTTAATAGGAAGCTTCATGCCTTGATGACCTACTAAGCTGGATCTAACGAGTTAAAGCGAAACATTAATAGTTTCATAGATTTCCTCTTGAGCATTTAAGTGAGGTATATTAGGAGTAACATTATTTTCTAAGTGTGTGGAAGTGGATCAGTGTTATCGCAGCGTGGTGTACAAGAGGTGTAATTAGAGTTAAATTCAGAGTTACATTTAACTTTATCTCTCCCCCCGCCTTTTGTACTTCAGGCAAGTCATGGATAAGGACTTACACTGCTCCCACTGACCTTAAGGGACAAGTCATAAATAAGGACTTGGACTACTCCCACTAATCTTAGAATTCCTTAGGAACTTGGTATGCAACATGCTTAGTGTTTGAGGATTTGTAAGGTTTAATTTCGGCTAATAACTAATCATATGGTTAATACTTGGTTGTCTTCATGCCCGAATTTTAGAAAGAATTTTAGGGACATTTAAGTAACCTCGTTTAGCATATGAGTTGTTATTTTAAGAGCCTTGGTATATATAGGAGTAGATCTATAACTTTAGATGACATATTTATTATCATGTTCATAAGGATACTTAGATGCATAACTTAATTATGTATCTTTAGAAGTATCATACATGAGCTACTGGTTCACATTACTATGATCCTTAGTAAAGGATTGAGAGTGTGACCATTATTTATATGTCAATCTTAGTATTTCATCTGTTAGGTCTATCTCACAATTTTTATTTTATGGTTAAGTTGATGTCAACTTTATCCTTAAAAGTTTTAGGTGAGAAAGACGTTTCTCCTTAATTAGATACAAGAATAAATAATCAATTATTTGAGTGATAAATGTTTTATGCCCAGATATTTTATTCTAGGATAAGGTTCACCAATATGTTTGAGTTTTGGTAAGTTAGAACTCTAGTGGAACCTTGTTTATTCCCTTAACACATGTATTTTCTTTGTTAAGTTCTCACTTATGTGATAACAAAGATTTTGAACATTTATTATCTAGTTATAAGTTATAAAGATTTCAATCCACGTAAGGACAACTTGATAAGAAGAACCAACAACTTTGAGAATTCAAAGTAAATGTGACATTGTCATAGCCATGTGAAAACTTATAACCGTCAATGTCTTACTTTAGTAATGATACTAAGTTCCAAGTGATGTTGGATCATGATAAGGTATCATAAAGTGTAATACAATGACAGTTTTTCATGGTTTATACAACTATGACATTTATTTTGTCACTTACTCTCATTATAGTTGTTTTAGGGTTTATTTCTAGTGTATTGATTGTAATAGATCTTTATAATACTAGTTTTAGTTCACTGTGTTAGTTTGAAAATTAATGGGCACAATTATCATTATTGATTATCCTTTTTAGCCAGTTGTTCCATTAAGGAATTAGAACCGGAAGCTTTCTTGTATCTTATAATAGAAATTAGAACTATCCTCCTTATTTAAGCTATTTTATTGTATAAGGGTTAGTGATAGTGAGGTGAACAAATCTGCTTTTCTAGTTTAAGGCATTATTTATCCTTTATGCACAATGCTATAAAGCACTCATTTTCATGATAACTAATTTTAAGTAGCATTTAATTATGCTAAGAAAGAATTCACTAAGAAATGCACTAGAAAAGTTTAACTCGAAACATGTGTAAGCCTTGTAAGGGTCATGTTTTTCATTTATTATGATATGTTCACTAAATCATTAACCTAATTTACATTTTGTAAAGTGTTTGCATACATTTAAGAAGTCCTTTTGAATTTCTATTACTCACGCGATGTTTAGATTAGGAAATCTGAAACATCTCCCCTGATATCCTCTGTTTAAAGGGATTTTGATTATCATGATAGACAATTCGAATAGACTTTTACTCGCTTTTAATGTTTTCATTGTAAAACCTCTTATGAGAGAGAGTAATTAAGAGTCTTTGTCTTAAGAGATAATCAAAATTATTTTGATGAGAGGAAAATCTTTATCGAAACGTTTAGTGATTATATATTTAGAGTGGATAATTTTATGGAGATTAAAGGTTAAATTAGTTCAAAAGAAGATCTAAGAGTGAGTCTAAGGGGTACTTAAAACTAAGGCACAATAATAATGCATAATGATATACGAAGATGATGTACAATCATTAACTAAGGCATAATAATAAAGAATGCACAAATTTAAATTAAGACGCAATAATAAGGCATTCTTATAATTAATAATAATGTGCAAATATAAAACAAAAGAAGATGTGATATAGTCTGTTATATCACCAAAACAACAGACTAGTTAGGTTCTACTTAAATGAATCAGCTTTCGCGTTGGTTACTTGCCTATCACCTAAGCATTATGAACTAGATAAGGGTATGTGCATAAAGTGATGTATCACATCAGCGTTGGCCAAAAATGATACACCATAAGCTTTATGTACAAGTTAGTTTCGCTGAATACATGTGCAACTCATCAGCGTTGGCCAGAAGAGAAACACTCGTATACGAAAGGCGAATGCTTAATTCTTAGTTGATAATCATTGCAAAAAACAACGAATCAGCGTTGGCCAGAATCGAGGTTTTAAAGATGTTATCAATTTAAGCAAATAAATTAGTTTAATTTAAAATAAGTTAACTAGTATTAGAAATAATAATGACATTGATTAAGGTAGCAAATCAGCGTTGGCCAGAATTACTACATGTCAATAACTAATACGAGTTAATAAATTAATCTAACTTGATTTTAAATCAGTGATAATAAGTTTACTTGTGAGAAGAAGTTAAATGACATTATGTAGGTAACAAATCAGCGTTGGCCAGAATTGGAACCTTATTAGATGTCTGTTATTAACTATGAATTACACAAGTTAATTAGTTATCTGATTTAAATTGGTGTTAGGTTTTGTAAAACGTAAGTTTGTAAGGTTTTAAACAAAACAAAGTTTTAATATTAAGCCCCAAATTTAGCAGAAAATTTCTGAGGGTATCCGGTCGGAAAAGGGATTTTTCGATCGAAAAGGTGTACCCTGATCGAAAAGTGAGCTTTTCGATCGAAAAAGGGGTACCCGGTCGAAAAAGGGTGTCCGATCGGATAAATATACCCGATCGAAAAGTGTAATTTTCGATCGAAAAGGGTATCTGATCGAAAAGTGAGCTTTTCGATCGAAAAGCCGACTTTTCGATCGGATCGAAAAGTCGGTCGAAAAACCATATGGCCCGATCGAAAAGCCGATCGAAAAGCCGTATGATCCGATCGAAAAGTATGTCGAAAAGCCACATGGCCCGATCGAAAAGTCGCTCGAAAAGGGCCACATGGTCCGATCGAAAAGTAGGGATCCAAGCCACATATTTCGATCGGAAAGTAAGCTTTTCGATCGAAGAGCAGGGTCTAAGCCACATGATTCGATCGAAAAGCCAATAAAAAGGCCGGTAGAAAAGCCGGTAGGAAAGCCGGTAGTAAAGCCGGTAGTAAAGCCGGTAGGAAAGCCGGTAGTAAAGCCGGTAGTAAAGCCGGTAGTAAAGCCGGTAGGAAAGCCGGTAGTAAAGCCGGTAGAAAAGCCGGTAGTAAAGCCGGTAGTAAAGCCGGTAGAAAAGCCGTATGGCCCGATCGAAAAGCCGATCGAGAAAGGCCATATGGTCCGATCGAAAAGCAGGGAACCAAGCCACATCTTTCGGTCGGAAAGTAAGTCGTCTGGTCGAAAAGTAGGCTTTTCGATCAAGAATTTTTATCTTGATCGAAAAGACAATAATCCCTTGAAATCAGTTAGGGTTTTTATCATGGTTTGTTGATTTTCTCAAAACCGAAGTTAGATTCGAAACGTTATAATTTTCGGATTTAGTTTAGAACTCGATTTTGATGATTAGATAAATTAGGGTTTTCGAATTTTAGTACATAATCGAAAAC
>JBCNJP010000236.1:17135-41500 GCA_039602395.1 Deinandra increscens subsp. villosa | reverse complement strand
CCTAGTATCTATTGATCATCACCACAATCCCCAAACTGACCAAAGATCACAAATTTCATGATTAAACCTATAAAGTTTCAAAATCATGAAATTACACATGAATTCACTTACCCTTTGTGATCTTGATGTATTTTGGCCTTCTAATTCGATCTACAACCACTCTAGAACTCCACAGAAGCTCTGAAGGTCGGAGAACTTGAGTAACATCCGAATTATGACCAAAAAATGGTCAATTGTAAATGTTTACACTTTTGGACCAATAGGGGTGTATTGCTAAAAAGACAATACGGCCGTATCACGGCTCGCGGGCTTGTCGATCCGGATCCGACCCACTCGATACGGGCAAATTAACTTAACTAGATACGGCCGTATCCCCTCAGAACTTAGAAAATCTCCCATTTTTTTCTAATTTATGATCTGCTCCGACATCCCGTTCTTTCACCTCCATTCACCAACATTCCCTAACCTTACTCTTAGCCTACTTACGAAAACTGGGGTGTTACAATTCTAGCCCCCATAAATGAGGTTTCGTCCCCGAAACCTGCCTCAATCATACAAATAGTTCAGGATGAGATTCTCTCATCTCATCTTCCCTTTCCCATGTTGACTCTGACCCTTTTTGATGCATCCATTGCACCCTAACCATTGGAACCGCCTTTTACTAAAGTCTCTTCTTACTGCGATCCAAAATCAAAACTGGTCTTTCAACATATGACAACTTATCATCTACCTCTATCTCTTCCATTGGAACTATCTATGACTCATCTACCACATATTTCCTTAAACAGGAAGCATGAAATGTCAAGTGAACCTCAGACAACCTCTCGAGTAGATCCAACTTGTATGCTACTTCTCCCACTTGCTCCTTTATTCGAAAAGGTCTAATATACCTTGGACCCAACTCGCCTCTCTTCTAAAACTGGATAATTCCCTTCCATGGGAATACCTTTAGCAATACGTAATCCCCAACCTTAAAGTCTATCGGTTTCCTTCTTCTATCAGTTTCCTTCTTCTATCGGTTTCCTTCTTCTATCGGCATGTGACTTCTACCTATCCTGAGCTGCTTTTAACCACACCTTTACTATATTAAGTTTTCTAGCGAAATTTTGCACTTCATCTTTACCTCCCAGGTCACGCTGACCGACCTCACCCCAACACACTAGCGTCCTACACTTTATTCCATATAACACTTCGTACGGTGGCATACCGATACTAGCATGATAATTGTTGTTGTAGGAAAATTCTGTCAGCGTAGGTGAGTGTCCTAACTTCCTACGAAATCAATGCTACAAGCACGCGGCATATCCTCCAAAGTTTGAATCTTTTCATTTCACTTTGCCTATCTTAATGAGGATCGTACTCTGGAATCTCTAATGGTTAAAGCTTCCCATATGGCTTTTGATGCTCCGCCTTAACCCTTGCACAGGTCAAACATCTGATTACATATTGCATAACGTTAAACTTTATCCATGGCCACTAACCCTTTTCAGATCTTGATACATCTTGGTTGCACCCGGATGAATGGAATAACGCGACCTGTGTGCTTCATCTAAAATTTTACTGTGAATGTTGCCAAACAATGGCAACCACATCCTACCAAATTTGGTCATTACACCATATTCATTTTCTTACAAAGCATCAATCTTTCTTTCTTAATATTTTATTCTTTCAAAGCTTTGCATTGGTCTTTTCTAAGCTGAACCAAAAAATTTGGGTAATGATTCGCTTATATGACCTCACCCGAATTAGAGGATGCTCCTCCTTTCTACTCAACACATCGGCCACTACGTTGGCCTTACCCGGGTGATACAGGATCTCACAATCATAATACTTTATCAACTCCAACCATCTACGCTACCTCATTTTCAAATCTTTCTGTAGAATAAATACTTCAAACTCTTATGATCAGTGTAAATGGTACACTTCACCCCATATAGGTAATATCTCCATATCTTGAGTGCAAACACGACAGTAGCTAACTCCAGATCATGGGTTAGATAATTTGTCTCGTGAGTTTTCAACTGTCGTGATGCATAAGAAATTACTTTACCCCTCTGTATCAATACACATCCCAATCCTTGGTAAGAAGCATCTGAATACACTACCATACTTTTGTCCCATCCGGTAAGGCTAATGCCGGTGCTTGGGTTTATTTAGTCTTCAACTCTTCAAAAGCATTCTTCTGACTTGGGCCCCATATAAACTTCACATCTTTCTTTGTGAATTTCAGCAAAGGCATAGCAATCTTCGAAAAGTCTTGAATGAATCTACGGTAATAGCTCGCTAGACCCAATAAACTATGAATTTTCGAAGGTGTTTTAGGCGGCTTCTAGCTCATTACCGTTTCTATTTTAGATGGGTCTACAAGAATACCATCTGCATTTATCTAATGACCAAGGAACGACACCTCCCTTAGCCAAAATGCACATTTGGAAAACTTTGCATACAGCTTCTCCCTTCTTAGAGTTTCCAAAACTTCCTTTAAATGCATAGCATGGTAAGCTTCACTGTGAGAGTATACTAAAATGTCGTCAATAAACACAATCACAGACATGTCTAGCATTGGGAGACATACCCGATTCATGAGATCCATGAAAGCTGCAGGGGCATTCGTCAACCCGAATGACATTTCCAAAAACTCATAATGACCATGTCGCGTTTGATATGCCGTCTTTTGTATATCTTCTTCTCGAACCTTGAGCTGATGATATCCCGACCTCATACCAATCTTGGAAAACCAACTTCCTTGCAATTGGTCTAAGAGATCATCGATCCTTGGCAATGGATACTTATTATGCTACTTCTATATCTGGAGGAATGCCTGGTAGATCTTCTGGAAATAGATCTGGATATTGGCATACTACCGGCACATCTATCAGTTCCTCTGACTTTGCCTTCGAATCTATAGCATATGCCAAATATGCCTTACATCCTCGATTAATAAAATTTTGCACCTTGATCATTAAGATGATCCTTATAGCCGACCCATCATGATCCCCATACACGGATATGGATTCCCCATTAGGTGCCTGTAGTCATACTTCCTTCTGACTACAAACAATCTGATCATCACGCTCCGCTAGCCAATCCATGCCCAATACTACATCATATCCGCCTAAGGCCATAGAAAATAACCTAACAGGTAATTTATGTCCCTCTAATTCTATTAGGCATCCATCAATCATATCCAAAATCATTACCCATTTCCTAATGCGGTCTCAACCTCAAAAGGTTTCTCAGTCCTAATCTATGGTCTACCAAGTAATACACAGAACCTAGGCGATACAAAACTTCTACTAGCACCAGAGTCAAATAACACAGAAGCAGACACATCATTAACAAAAAACGTACATGAGACTACATCTAGTGTCGCCTTGGATTCGGCAACAGTAATAGTGAAAGCTCTCCCGACAGCCTTTGGTGCTTCTATCGCCCTCAACAGTTCAGGACTCTTGATCAAACTAGGAAAATTTTCCTTAACATGCCCAGCATTCCGACATTCATAACACATCTTTGCCTCAGGACAAGCATTGGAATAATTTCCTTCCTTACCACATCTATAACAGCTATTTTTGCCCATTTTACATTCCCCTGAATGACTTTTGTTACACTTCCGGCACTTTGACTTATTACCATAAGAACCACCTCTATCTTTCTTGTGATGAACCGCTTGTCGCCCTTCTTGGAACTCTCTTTCGTTTCTTAAAGCAAATCGTTGTAACCTAAAACCCGCGATCCCACGATTAAACAAAGTAACTGCACTCATTTACTCAGGGAAACTTCATATACTTCCAAACTTTCAATTTTTCTACTTTCCTATACCTATTTCTCCGATTCTGTTCAAGTTCTTAACCCACATCAACCACAAATGGCACCCAAAGCAAAGAAAGGCAAATCTTCTTCTAATGCAAATGATCTATTTCATGCTGACCACAATACAGTGGCTCTGTTATCAAAGACAGAGAAGAACAAAGTCTTTCATGACATGATAGATTTCCTTCAAGCTTCACATATTCGCTATGCTCTCATAATTTACCCAAATATTTGCGAAGAAGTAATAACTGGATTCCGGCAAAATGCATTGAGAATAAAGAATGATGCTATAGTGTTTGAAGTACACTCGACTGTTCGAGGTCATGAGGTAACAATTACTGAGGAAGTAATAAGAAAACATCTAAAATTCAACGACTTAGGAGGCTTCAAATATGTGTCATCCTTTAAATATCTTGCAACCTTAAGGGCTGTGGGCTATGTAGGATCTGAGAAGAAACTCAAGAAATCACAATTGCCATTCAAATGGAGGTTTCTGGCTTGGCTTGGTACAAGGTCTAAACTTTAATTTCTCTAGAATGGTGTTGGATGGGATGGTGGATTATTTAAAACCAAATAATGTTCATTTCTTCCACATGTATCCCAGGTTTTTGCAACACAATATAAAAGGATTAATACCAACTTTGAAAACCTCAAACAAACTTTACCAATTAAGGGTCTCAAATGAAAAGTTGTTTTCATATCTTTTTAGTAATGAAAAGAACAAAGGCTATGTAGGCATGGACACTGACCATCCCATACATGTGTCTAGTGTTGGACTCGGTCTGCCCAAGACACATACTAGATTGATGTGGCTAGTACGTTATGATCCAAGACGGGTCATACCCAATAACGAGCTAGACAAACACCCAATGGATATTTATTTAGATATGATCAATTAAATAAATGTCACTTATAGAAGATAATTAGAAATCGGTTTCTAATTAATTGAACTTGTATTAAATCATGTGGATGATTTAAATTATAGAAGCAAGATAAAAATGTTATTTAATTGGTTAAATAACATGTTACACAACATATAAAAGGTTATATGTTATACTTCATTTTAGTACACAACATGTAATGTGTTACATGACTTAAGCATAGTGTCTAAATGAACAAAGACTAGAAAATGGACTAGGTTCATTGGAGGGTTTTAAAAGATTTCAAAAACCTTTTTCCCCCTCCTTTTTCCCCCTCTAGAGCCGGCCTCCCACCCTCTTTATGAGGGTGGTTGAGCCTTTTTATTTAAACAAGACATATGGTCTTGAAGGGTGGACTAGTCATTGATTACCACTTACTTCTCTCATACTCAAGTTCTTTCTCTCTCTCCTTCAAAGCAAGAACACCTTCTTGCTAAAGAAAAATCTGGAAATAGGTTCCAAGATATTGTTGGATTCGGATTCAACAAGAGAAGAAGGAAGAGTTAGTCTTCAAGAAATCCTAGCAACAAGGGTGGTTGTTGCTTGAGCTCGTGGGTATCATCACTTGAGGCTTTCAAGTTAGATAGCAAGCCGGTTCATCCACATCATCTTCTTCACAATCTTGAGCTTGGAAGAAGGTATATCTAAAACCCCCTATGGTTGGTTTTAGTTTTTGATAGCATGCATACATATTTGGATCCTTGGTTTTGGGTTTTATAATCAAGTGTTAAAATCGGTTTTAACATCAACTAATCAAACTATAGTTTTGAATTTCCGCTGCGTTTTACATTTTAAGGAGTTAAAATGGCTTTGATAATGTTCTTAAAACCCAACAATGGCATCTAGAGCCGCTTATATGGATGCATGCTTCAAAGAGCTAGTTGGTTAGCTCCACAAAACTCTTGGTTTTGGTTCCTCATACCACAAACCGAAAGTTTTGTTCATGGTTTCCCTTTGTCTTTCAAGATGCTTCACTAACATGCATGTGGTTATCTTGAAAGATTAAAGCATTTTATCATTTTGTTGTTTTTGTTGTTTGGACAACAAACCCACGTTTTCGGTTTTGTGTTGGACCGAAAAGGGAAATGGGTTAAAAGGGAACCATTTGTACATATGGATGTATTTTTAGATATATGTTTGGTGCATAAAGCCTAGCCAAAAGACCTTGTGATTGTTTGTGGTGAGTGTTTGTGCTTGTTGTAATTATTCAAAAGTTGTAATAATTTCAAGTTCCTCATTTTGGGCATGTAATCTATTTATTTCATTTGGTATGTAATGTAATAGATTAGGTGCATTTTGTTTTACTAGAAAAATGTATTAGGATCCATATTTTGTAAAAAGGAAGAATGCACAAGATGGAGGATCTTGGATGCCCAAAGGAGTCAAGCAAAACACAACCAAAGGAGGTCATTTCAAGCATTTGGATGCGGGATCAAGTGGGAGTTCACAACACATCACTTGTGTTTTGTCCCTTAGGAGAGACCGAGACACTCCTTTTAAATAGCAGGAGTGCTTCTGCACCCCTGCTACAGGTAACAGGTGTTGTCCCAGAAACACCCCTGTTACTGCTAAAAGGTGTTGTCCATGACACACTCCTGTTACGGCTAGCAGGTGTTGTCAATAGTTGGCTATGGCTATGCACCTATTTTATTATGCTTGTGTGGTTGTTTATTTTCATGTTTGGATGATATTTGGATATGCATGCTAAAACAAACTAATAAACATTAACAAGCTAAAACCGGTTCTTAAAATATCATTAACAAAGACTAATAAAATGGGTTTTATTAAGTTGATGATGATTTATCAATAAAATGGGTTTTATTAAAAGAACCATGAAATATGGATTTCAAACAACACTAGGGTACCATACATTTGAATGCATGTGAATTGTATGGTACATAGAGTTTTCTACACTAGAATTATGAAAACTAAAAACGACCCTTTTGAAAACAAGTTTAAACGCCATCCTTTTGTACAACACTCAATTTGCTTGTAAACTCTTTATGGGATAAAGGTCACCTAACCGTATTTGAGGGAACTTGTATATTTGAGGTAGGTTTACCATGTATGTGGGATAAAGGTCACCTAACCACTTACATATGTAAATTTACACGTGTGTATAAGTAGGACAACTTGATTTGGGGACCATGTGAATAGGGTCACCGAAGCATGGGGAACCAAAGGCATTGATGGGATTAAACATGCCAACTAAACATAAGATGTTTAATCGATCCCATACTACTAGAAGTTGCAAAGAGTTGCAATTGTCAAAAGTTGACTACCTTGTTAATTTAAGTCATGGGATAAAGGTCACCTAACCACAACTTAAATGTAACGTTGGATTCTAGGTTTTAATTTATTAATTGTCTATGAGACATAAAAGGGTATTAATTAAATTAAAAGGTTAATATTGATATCAAAGATACTTAATAGAACTTTGTTAAATTTTGTAGATGGCCAATAATAATAACGAAATCATCCCCGCCACAAACGTCCATAACCTATCGCTAAGATCCATCTTAGACAAGAATCGTCTCAACCAAGACAACTTTGTGGATTGGTACCGCAACTTGAGAATTGTTCTCAAACAAGAAAAGAAGTCTTATGTGTTGGACGATCCTATCCCCGACGAACCCGATGTCGAAGACGTTGAGGCTTATGCCGATTGGGTGAAGTACACCGAGGACTCCGTCCAAGTTTCATGCCTCATGCTAGCAAGTATGATCCCCGAGCTACAAAAGGATTTAGAGAATCATGGGGCATACGACATGATATGCCAATTGAAGGAAATGTTCCAACAAAAGGCAAGAACCGAGCGCTTCGAAACGGTTCGAGCACTCCATGCATGTCGTATGGACGAGTCACAAACGGTTTCATCCTATGTTCTTAAGATGAAGAGCCTCATTGATCGTCTTGAAAGGCTCAATTGTCCCGTTTCAAAAGAGTTGGCTACGGATTTGATCCTCAACTCTTTGTCAAAGAAGTTTGACACTTTTGTATTGAATTACAATATGAATGGTTGGGAGAAGACCATTCCCGAGCTTCATGGGATGCTCAAAACGGCCGAGCAAGGGATGGGCAAAAGTGTTGTGCCCGTTCTAACGATCAATGAAGGTAGTAGCAAGAAAAGGTCTCGCTCTACCTCTAGTTCCTCAAAGGCAAAGGTTGCCAAAGGAAAGGGATTCGTCAAGGGGAAGGGCAAGAAAGAAAACCCCAAACCGAAGGAGAAGAAGCAAAAGATTGCTTCAAATGATCCATGCTTTGAGTGTGGTGAGGTAGGACATTGGAAGAGGAATTGTCCAACCTATCTCAAAGGGTTGAAAGAAAAGAAAAATGAAGGTCAAACCTCGGGTAAGACCTTTATGATTTATATTGAGCTTAATGCCATTTCTTCTAACACATGGGTATTGGATACCGGATGTGGAACTCATATATGTAATATGTTGCAGGGGTTCAAAAGAAATAGGCAATTAAAGGCGGGAGAAGTTAGTCTCTTCATGGGCAATGGAGCGAAAGTTCAAGTTGAAGCCCAAGGAGACTACATTTTGGAACTTCCAAGTGGTTTGGAAGTAATTTTGAATAATGTATTATATGCTCCTAGTTTGACTAGGAACATAATTTCCGTTTCCCGTTTAAGACATTTTGGATATGATTTTAAATTTGTTAACAATGATATCCATGTTTCAATGAATGACGTGTTTTATTTTAAAGCTAGCCCTTTAAATGGTATTTATGAATTGGTTCATGAAAACACATCATACAATAGCTCAATGTATCAAACTAACACCAAGAGACTCAAAGGAGATTTGAGTGACACCTACATTTGGCATTGCCGCCTTGGTCACATAAATAAGAACCGCATACTAGCGTTACAAAAGAGTGGTCTTTTGAAAACAAATGATAATGATTCCTATGAAGTATGCGAATCTTGCCTACAAGGCAAGATGACTAAGGCACCTTTTAGTGGCACCACCGAAAGAGCAAAAGATTTTCTAGGGATCATACATTCGGATGTATGTGGACCTTTTAAGCCAACATCTAGGAATGGTGAAAGATACTTCATCACCTTTACCGACGACTATAGTCGCTATGGGTATGTGTACTTGTTAGCACACAAGGATGAAGCTTTTGAAATATTCAAAATCTTCAAGAATGAAGTAGAAAATCAACTCAACAAGACAATAAAGATCCTTCGTTCGGATAGAGGAGGTGAATACCTTAGCAATGAATTTCAAAACTATCTTCGGAGTTGTGGGATTGTCTCACAACTTAGTCCACCTCGAACACCACAACATAATGGTGTATCGGAGAGGAGGAATCGAACCCTATTGGATATGGTTCGATCTATGATGAGTAGAAGTTCCTTACCTCTATCATTTTGGGGTTATGCCCTACTCTCAGCGGCCCGTATTTTGAATATGGCCCCAACCAAGAAAGTGGAAAGGACACCTTTTGAGTTATGGCATGGAAGGGTTCCATCCTTATCTTATCTAAAGGTATGGGGTTGTGAAGCTTATGTAAAGCATGATGCTTCAAACAAGCTAGATCCCCGGTCCACTAAGTGTATATTTGTAGGATATCCTAAAGATTGTATAGGATATTACTTCTACAATCCAACAGAGCAAAAGGTATTTATTGCTAGAAAGGCCGAGTTCTTGGAAAGTAAGTTCCTTATGGAAGGAACTAGTGCAAGAGCGGTGGAACTTGAGGAGGATCAAGAACCACAAGCCGATACACGTTTGGTTGAAACTAGCCCTCTACAAGAAATTGTTGGAGATGATCAAATGGTTGATCAAGACACACACAACGTTCGTAGATCTGGTAGAACTAGTAGTCCACCTGAAAGATATGGATTTTTCATGGAGGGATGCTATGTGGTAGATTCAGATGAACCAACCACTTACCATGATGCAATGACCGATTCCGAATCGGACAAATGGCTGGAAGCCATGAACGTTGAGATGCAATCCATGCATGCCAACCAAGTATGGGACTTGGTAGTGCGACCTCCTAACTCCAAGGTAGTTGGAAGTAAGTGGGTTTTCAAGAAGAAAACCGACATGCATGGGAACTTAGACACATTTAAAGCTCGACTTGTAGCAAAAGGTTTCACTCAAACTCAAGGGGTTGATTATGATGAAACTTTCTCCCCGGTGGCAATGCTAAAGTCGATAAGGATATTATTTGCCATAGCCGCCCATTATGATTATGAGATATGGCAATTGGATGTCAAAACAGCTTTCCTAAATGGATATCTTGAGGAAGATGTCTATATGGCTCAGCCCGAGGGTTTTGTCGATCCAAAACATCCTAATAAAGTGTGTAAGTTAAAGAAATCAATCTATGGATTGAAACAAGCATCAAGGAGTTGGAATCAGCGTTTTGATGAAGAGATAAAGAAATTTGGCTTCATCAAGAACGAGGATGAGGCTTGTGTGTATAAGAAGGCTAGTGGGAGTATAATAACTTTTCTAGTATTGTATGTAGATGACATACTACTATTTGGGAATGACATTCCAACCTTGGAAGGTGTAAAAACCTGGCTTGGAAGTTGCTTTTCCATCAAGGATCTTGGTGAAGCCACCTATATTTTGGGAATAAAGATCTATAGGGATAGATCAAGGCGCCTGATAGGCTTGAATCAAAATGCATACATTGACAAAGTCTTGAAAAGGTTCAAGATGGAGAACTCTAAGAAAGGTTTGGTACCTATTCAAAGAGGGACTATATTGAGTAGGACTCAATGTCCAAGCTCAAAGGTTGAGCAAGACAAAATGAAAGGAATCCCATATGCGTCTGCTATTGGATCAATTATGTATGCTATGATATGCACTAGACCGGACGTGTCATGCGCCTTAAGCATGACAAGTAGATACCAACAAAATCCAGGAAATAGCCATTGGATGGCTGTCAAAAGTATATTGAAATATCTTAGAAGGTCTAAGGATATGTTCTTAATATATGGATCCGATGAGAAGGAACTCGTTGTAAGGGGTTACACGGATGCGAGCTTCCAAACGGATCGAGATGATTCTCGATCACAATCGGGGTATATCTTCATTTTAAATGGAGGGGCGGTCTCTTGGAAGAGCTCAAAGCAAGATGTGGTTGCATTGTCCACTACGGAATCAGAATACATCGCCGCATCTTTGGCCGCGCAAGAACCCGCATGGTTGAAGAAATTTATTGCCGAACTAGGGGTTGTTCCTACCATTCAAGGACCCCTAGAGATCCTTTGTGATAACGAGGGAGCGATTGCTCAAATCAAAGAACCTCGTGATCATCAAAAGGTGAGGCACATCGAGCGGAGATTCAACTACATAAGGGATGAAGTTGCAAAAGGAAAGATATGTATTCGCAAAGTTCACACCAATGACAACGTCGCCGATCCACTCACGAAGCTCCTAGAACGCCCAAAGCATGAGGGTCATGTTTGTGCTATGGGACTTCGACATTCTAGTGATTGGATATGATTTATATTTTGTATTTGGATATCGGAACAATGTTTATTTTGACACTTTTATATGAATGTGGGATTTCATTTAAATTGTGTAGTGTTCCATTTTTGCATGTTTAAATCCGTGAATAAGTTACTTATTCTAAATGTCCGTAGTCGATCATATTTGTGGGAACAAATATGAAGGTAAGACTATTATGAACTTGGATTGGTGGATATTCATAAGGTATGAATATGGAGCAATAGGTTGCTACCAGAGTTCATAGATATTTGTGGGAGACAAATATTGGACGACCCGCTCTCAAGACTTACCCCATGGAATCTTAATTGATTGATCATAAGTAAGCTTGAGTAAAGGAGAATATCATTTGTATCCTTCGACCTGAGATACATATTGGGTCTTGATATTCATCTATGTTATGCCTTGACCTAGTTCTTCGCTGCTCTGAAACATGACAGTACATAAGGCTAAAGTCAGGTATGATACTAGGTGATTGTGAGAGACGTATGTAGTCAAGATGGAATTTGTCCCTCTTATTCGTTGAGAGTTAAATGTCTAAGGCCTGAATTAAGTTAAATCTAATAGAGAGTGATCACTCTATGTCTCTAGGATTTAACATGACATTTGTGACAAAAGGATAAATGATCGTTTCACCTAAAACATTTCAAGTGGTGACTTGAAGGAGATGATGTTATTGAATGGCACTAAGTCATGCGTATTAGGGGTAACAAACCGTTGTTAGGCGGTATTTGTTGCTTGCATCAATCTTCTATGAATCTTGTGCAAGTGGGAGATTGTTGGACTCGGTCTGCCCAAGACACATACTAGATTGATGTGGCTAGTACGTTATGATCCAAGACGGGTCATACCCAATAACGAGCTAGACAAACACCCAATGGATATTTATTTAGATATGATCAATTAAATAAATGTCACTTATAGAAGATAATTAGAAATCGGTTTCTAATTAATTGAACTTGTATTAAATCATGTGGATGATTTAAATTATAGAAGCAAGATAAAAATGTTATTTAATTGGTTAAATAACATGTTACACAACATATAAAAGGTTATATGTTATACTTCATTTTAGTACACAACATGTAATGTGTTACATGACTTAAGCATAGTGTCTAAATGAACAAAGACTAGAAAATGGACTAGGTTCATTGGAGGGTTTTAAAAGATTTCAAAAACCTTTTTCCCCCTCCTTTTTCCCCCTCTAGAGCCGGCCTCCCACCCTCTTTATGAGGGTGGTTGAGCCTTTTTATTTAAACAAGACATATGGTCTTGAAGGGTGGACTAGTCATTGATTACCACTTACTTCTCTCATACTCAAGTTCTTTCTCTCTCTCCTTCAAAGCAAGAACACCTTCTTGCTAAAGAAAAATCTGGAAATAGGTTCCAAGATATTGTTGGATTCGGATTCAACAAGAGAAGAAGGAAGAGTTAGTCTTCAAGAAATCCTAGCAACAAGGGTGGTTGTTGCTTGAGCTCGTGGGTATCATCACTTGAGGCTTTCAAGTTAGATAGCAAGCCGGTTCATCCACATCATCTTCTTCACAATCTTGAGCTTGGAAGAAGGTATATCTAAAACCCCCTATGGTTGGTTTTAGTTTTTGATAGCATGCATACATATTTGGATCCTTGGTTTTGGGTTTTATAATCAAGTGTTAAAATCGGTTTTAACATCAACTAATCAAACTATAGTTTTGAATTTCCGCTGCGTTTTACATTTTAAGGAGTTAAAATGGCTTTGATAATGTTCTTAAAACCCAACAATGTGTCTAGACCTCTAGTGGGTGCACAAATTGTGCAACCACAGGTAAATCCTGAGTCTCATGCTCTAGTTGACAACTATGTGATACCAGCAGAGGTTGAACCCCCAACTATAAATCCTTCCTCTTCCAAACGTTTACCACTCAAAAAGAGGAAGAGACAGTCAAAATATGTCAACATTTCAGCCAGTTCATCCCTTACAATGATCCGGAAAATCCTGAAAAAGAGGGTGCAAGTTCTGCTCCACCTGTGCAACCCATAGCCACCCAAGCTTCTAGCCCTACCAAGGACAAAGCTCCTAGGCAGAAAAGAGCCAAAAGGGAAAGCCATACAAAAGGTGATTCTCTAAAAGGAGATGGCCCTATAGGTCTGATTGTACTTCCCTCATTCACTAGTAATACTCCAACAAAATGAAGCCAATTTACACCTCAAAGTGAAGGTGATGACATTTTCTATACCTCTTATGATACACCATCTCCAAAAACCTTGTTTGCAGGAGATGTGTTGAAGAGCTTCAAAGAAAACTCACCACAACCCCACTTTAGTAAGGAGTTCAGCCATAGGAGAATAGACATGCCTGATGTGAAAAGGGCTGCCACTAAACTTGGTTCCCTACTGGAACCTGTGGACAGTGGTAACATCAATAAGACCCAATTCATGGCAACTAGGACATATTTTGACCCAAAGATGCCTTCATTGGTGCACGAGGTAAATGAAGGTGTGTTTGGGAATCCCAGGAGCCAAGAAAACCAGGGTGAGGGACAGAATAAAGCCAGGCTTGATGGTCCGTCTATGCTCAAGGATACTAGCTTCAAACCAGTGGAGAGCAAGCTCTCACTAAATGATTTAACGGTTTTGTACCAAAATTTACAAATACAATACACTTTCCTTTTCACACACTGTGAAATTGCAGGGTGAAGAATTGAAGAAAGTAAAGCATCAGCAGTCAAAGCCACCTCTCCACCACAGAGATGAGGACTTAAAGTCTAAGGCATCAAAGCGTAGAAGAATGTGGCGACTCCTGAAAACAAAGAAGACTGTTGCAGAACTGTTTTTATTCCCATTCATGACAGATATGGAGAAGATCTTGATGGGAGAAGAGAGTGTGACAAAGAATTGAGCAGAGAATTCAATGAAAGAATGATGACTCATATGGCTCAGTTGAAAGATATGAATGAAATGAAAAGAAGAAGCATAGAAGGTGTAAGTACATGGAATGATCTTACTGCTGATAGAATCAATCTATCTAGTACACGAGAAGGTAAATAAGATATTTCTTACTGAATCACTTGAAGATCACAAGAACAAAGCTCTCTCTCCCTAGAATACACACAGAAACACACACTTAGTGAAGACTCAGAATGACCAGTTACAATCTATTACACAGTCAACCTATTTATAGGTAACACACACTAAGTAGCGTACCATCCAACATACCATTGGTATGTTGGTCAGTGTACCATTGGTATGGAGCATGGTATGCTGGAGCATGGTATGCTGCCTCTAAGACTCACACAAACGCTTTGATCTAGATACAATAAACGAGACACTTTGTAGCATAGGAATATGATCTAGCAAACACCCCCTTAACGTGTAGTGTATCTATGCTAACTAAACTTCAGTCTTTAATCTTCAGCATCCCTACATCTGATCTTCAACTTGAAAATTTTGTCAGCTATAGAACTTGCATGACTGGATCACAATTGAATAAACCTTGGACTTCAAGATCTATTTGTGAAAAGAATTCACCCCCTCCCTTTCACCATGCTTGAGTCTTGACACACAGCACCCTCAATTTTAGAAGTCAGAAATGCAGCTTTCTTTTACTTTTATGAAAAATTAATTTAATATGCAAAATTTTTCCTCAGGAATCCAAGATATAGATTTGAAATTTGATTTCATATCACATGTCGATCGGATGAAAACAAATAAGATTTAAAATCTTTTTGGCGTTTTGAAACGTTACATCAAAACACATCGAAATATTTTTTTTTCTAAGTTTAAGCTAAAACAAGTTAAAGTTGTATAATTTAACAACGATCAGGTCAATACTTCCGTATACGCAGAGAAAGTCCAATGAATTATACAAAACACCAAAGAAAATAAAGCAGAATCTCAAACGAACAACAATCAGGTCGATCTTTCAATACGTAGAGAATGTCCGATCGTTTGAGAAAATAAAGAAAATCAAACAAGTTTAAGTCTTTTAAAATGAAAACATTCATTCATCAAGATATCTCTTATCCTATTTTTGTCAGAATCATCACACAACATTTATCCAGAAGCAAATAACCAAAGATCATCAGGCAAGCTTTATGTTTATATCTTACTTGCAGATATCAGGTTAGTCATGCACATTCACATATTATGCAAGTACCTACAACCTTTAGACTTAATCTATTCATGACAGATAAATGTATATGTTGATGTACTATCATTTCTCGCTTTTGTCGAATCAATTTCTCAAATTTTCATTCAATTTTTTATATTTTCCAATTTCTCCCCTTAAAATTCAAACAAACACCATTTTTTGAATTTTCAAATTTTCTCCCCCTGAAAATATGAACGAAAGAAAACGAATAACAAAAATAAAAATGATCGATCAACACTTGACACATTTTTGAAAATGATATTTTTGAAAATCAGTGTTTCAAAGATAGGAATGATGCATTTTAACTTAAATCAACCACACGTATTCCACTGTTAGCAATCTTTCAATCACTATCAGACTTCTTGAAATACCTACGAACACTGGAAAACAATAAGTTCTTAGAACCCTGACCCTTATCCACACTTGTGGTAGGTCGTCCAATGTCTTCAGCAAAACCAGTGTTGGCTGTGGAAACAACTTTTGGTCTCCATTCCTGTTTTGGTTTTAAACTTTCTGGTGAACCATTGTCAACTGATAATTGACAATCAGAACTACTAACCAACTTTTCAGAATTAAATCTCTTTGTCCAGAAAAATTGTGTGTTGGTATTGGTTCACTGAAAATAAATCCATCAGGATCAACATACTTTGTATGTTTCGCATTTGATGATGAATTGTTAGTTGTCATAGGACAATTATTTGCATAATGACCCTTGTTACGACAAACATAACACAGTCGATGATTAGTTCTAGTGAGTGAAATTGGTTTTCCAAACTGATCAGTCGAACATTCATTATAAGCTTTTTAAATCACGGGTTTAAATTTCTTTTGTTTCTAAAATTTTGGAAAACATTTTGGAATATCATAAAAACCAGAATCATCTCCATAACCAAAGAATTTATCTGGATGATAAAACCTGTTAGAATTAGCGGAATACAATGAATCTGAACGTTTACCGCCTGGTGGTGTAGCATCGGATATGCAAGAAGACTCTTCAGAAGAAATCTTTTCATCTGCAGATGGAGAAGACTCTTTCTTCTTCCAAAAAGGAGACTTCTTATCTGTAAACACCTTCTGTTTCTTTTTATGCTCAAATTTGAACTTCTTCTTGTTAGAATCCTTAATTGGAACCTCTTTTCCTTCATATCCCAAACCACCATTCTTCTGCTTAGGATATTCTTTCACAGAATGCCCTTGTGACGCTAGACGAGAAAATTCATTTTTGATAGCTTTAGCACCAACTTTCAGATTCAGTAAAGATTCATCAATCACAATATCAGAAAAATATGGAATCTTCACATGTTTATGTTTGCCTTCAAAAATTTTCTCAGCATCAAGAAAAACAGATTTTGAATCAAACTTTGGAACCTTGTTTGAATCAAATATTCTTTCATCCTTGTTCTTCTTCAAAGACTTTAATTTCTTTGATTTCTCTGACTAAATACCATCTCCTGCTGGATAATCTTGCAACTTCGGATTGGAATTATCATTAGATGTCATTTGCAAATCAACTACCGGTGCTAGAACTTCATGATTATCAACATCTTTGCTTGGTTTGCCATCTCGTTCCAGATGATACAGATAATTCTGAAACACACTTGATGCATTGCAATTCTCAAGTTTTCATTGCAGATCAAGCATTTCAATCTTTATCTCAGAAACCTTTGTATTAGCTTCCAAACTCCTTCTAAAAAGAAAGAAATTTCTCATACAACTTGTTATACTTATGCTTTTGACCATACATTTTATCACATTCAGCAAGAACTTCTGTAGTAACCTTTTTCACTTGTGATTTAAGATCAGCAACATCTGCTTTCAAAATTTTATTCTCTCTAACTAATTCTATCTTTTCCGAAAGTAATACCATATTAGCTTCCTCAAAACCATTTCCTTATGCAACACACTCATTACATGTATTGTTAAGATGATCTAGCTTTGCTTTTTGACTTAGAAAATAAAGCATCAAAATATTCAATAACTTCCTTTTAATTAGCTTTAGCTTTATTGCATTCTTCAATCAACATATTCTTCTCTTTCAACCATTCTTCCTTAATACTAGCAAATTCCAAATAATTTGAACATGATGCAGACACATCCTTTTGAATTTCTGCAGCTAAATCATCACAAACTTTATTTTTCCATTTCTCCACTTCTTTTGTCATGCAAATATTTTCTGCAGTCAATTTTCCCACCTTATTCTCTAACTCCTTAATCTTACCTTAAAACTTCAAACTCTGATCAACAATGTCTATTTTCTAAAAAGTATTAGACATATGATCCTCACATTGTCTCTTTACAATATCCCATATCTGCTTTGCTTTGCGACAATACTTTACTTGATTTACAAGAGTTGTATGCACGGCTATCAAAAGAAGTGCAACAGCCTTTTCATGTTGATCATACAAGTCTCTTTCTTCAATTGAAAAATCCCGTCGCTCTTTAAAATCACCACCATAAGTTGGATACTTATATTCATTTGTAACCGATAACCACAATGTTTTATCCAAATGAACAATATATGCTCTAAAATCTGTTGCCCAACTATTGTAATATCTAAGATTTATCAACTTCGGCATATTCTGATGATGACCCGTAATAAATGCATCAATTTCATACATTTTGAAAATTGTGAAATTGGATATCAAAACTTCAAACTAAAAAATGAAGGTCTTAGAGACGGATTTTGGGGGTCGAAACGAAGGGTAATTACCATAGGCAAATAAAAATGTAGATCTCGTCGATACGGTCGTTTTGGCTGGTATTAGCTCCCGTAACTCTTAATGGTTCTCAAGTTACGTCAGTTTTAGTGAGCACCACTTTTCTGTCAGCGTACCAAAACCACCCTCGGCGTACCAAATTGTTGACCACCGTACCAAAGACTTTGACCAGTCCAAGAACTCAGCGTACCACCAACCTCAGCATACCAGTGAACTCAGCGTACCACCGTTGAAGATCGGCTTGCGTACCAATCAGCAGACCAAATGGTATGTTGTAACCGCTCCGTACCACTGTTGAAGATTGCGTTGCGTACCAGTAGTGTACCAATCAGCGTCCCAGCAGTTCATCCAGTGTAGCACGACATTCAACCAGCGTACCAACACATTTTCGACTGATTTTTTAAGATTTTGGACATTTTAGACTGTAATTTGTAGCAGTAGGCAACGAAAACACACTAGGAATGTTTTGCAATCAAGTTCAACATCAGAAACACTTGGAATTGAGAAAAAATGATGGAAATTGCAAGAAAACCCAACTTTCTCTCACTAGAAATCCAAAAATGATCAATTCAAATCAGCAGAGCAACCTGGAATTGCTCTTATACCACTTGTAAGTACACAAAATGGTCTTACTACTGATAGAATTAATCGATCTAGTACACGAGAAGGTGAATAGGAGATTTCTTATTGAACCACTTGAAGATTACAAGAACAAAGCTCTCTCTCTCTCTCTAGAAAACACACAGAAACAAACACATAGTGAAGACTCAGAATGACCAGTTACAATCTATTATAGGGTCAACCTATACATAGGTAACACACACTTAGTAGCGTACCATCCAACATACCATTAGTATGTTGGTCCACGTACCATTGGTTTGGAGCTTGGTATGCTGCCTCTGAGACTCACACAAACGCTCTGATCTAGATACAATACACGTGACACTTCGTAGCATAGGAATATGCTGTAACAGAAGGTGTGAAGATTCATGCAAAACTGTTTCATCTGATAAAACAAAGGCCAGATAACCTGTAAAACTTCTAGCTGGGCAAGAAACCACCTTACCTTACCTGCTGAGATGATTGATAGGATGGAACAAGAAAGATTAGATAGAGACATGGCAGAGGCATTTGCACTTCAGGATAACCTGCAAATTTAACAAAACAATGAAGTTGTTTTTGATATAATAAAAGAAGCAAAAAGAAGGTCTCTGGAAGAAAGAAAGAAGAAACTTGACCAAGCCAAAGAGAAGAGGCATCAAAGTTTTGCTAATGAAGCCAACATTTCTGTAAACAAAGAAAAGGAAAAGATTAGGCTAGCTGCAAGTGATGCCAACTGGGAACTCTTGAAAAGTTGGAGGGACATAATCTTAGCTAGAAGATGGGTCACTCCTAATGAAATTAATCTAACCTCTACTAATGATTTATGTGAATTATTGTCTTTGGTAGTAGAAGAAGAAGGAAATCTCAAGTTAACCCCAAAACTTGAAGTTGACGATGCCATTCATGAAAGGGTGAAGACTAAAGAGACACAGAAAATTGCTAAAGCTCCTCTCACAAAACAAGAGGAGAGAAGAGCTCTCAAAAAGTACTTCATAGAGGTCTTAGGAGAAGACAAGAACTCGGTAAATCCTTGTTATATGAAAACATTAAGAGATAGGTGATGTGCTCGGAACGACACTAAAAACACTAATAAAATAGACCTAAACCTAGACCTAAGACACACCTAATTTTACCGAAATAACCTAAACCGAACCGAACCGAACCCTAAGGTAGTGAACCTGTCGAATTATAGTAAAGCTAAGGCAAGACCGGAATATCGAACCTAGGACACTATGAAAACAAGAATTAACCTAGACCTAGAAAATGGAAATACTGAATAATTTGGGTTTTTGAATTGAGATTGATTTAACTAACTTTAACTAAACAACGAGCAAACAAACGAAAGTAGGAAACTTCGGGGAACTTCAGATGAGAAAGAGGCACCACCTAGACCTAGACTCTTATTCAACACTCACAACTCAACTCGGTTAAAGAAATCCTGATGGCGGTTAGTTCACCTTTTAAGTCCTTCCTAACAGATAATCCTACGCTCGGACAAGAGTTCACCTTTCGAGTACTTCCTACTTCAGCTAAACCTAAACACCCTCGAATCTAATCTAAGGCACCTTAGGCTAACCGGAGCTACCACTAACAAACTGCAATGATTCAGAATAGCAAGCTAGACAATTGACCTAGGGAATTTCCTTTTGGGACAACTCGATCCTAAGCAATTAACCAACCCGACTACCCAATAGCTATCACCCTTTTAAGTCTATTTAGCTAGCAACACACAAGATCCAAATCATCAAATATTAACTAGACCTATAACCACGATTAAGCAATTATGTTAAAATGCAAGAATAACCTACAAGCTAACTACTTTACCCAAACCGGAAGACATCCGCAAGCAGAGCAAGGTCCAATCAATAACTAACAATCTAGATCAAGTATATAAACGCATCATCACAGCAAATTAATGGAATTGAAAAGACTATCAAACATCAATCAGATAACTAAAACCGAATTAAAGTCGTAAACATCAAACAATAGTCATAATGGTCTAGGTGGTGGCGAATTACTTAGCCAACCACCATGTTCACAGCAAAGTCACAGGAATAAACTGAAATCTTTGAGTAACACATGATACTAGATTAAGTAAACGCAAAAACAAAAGATAAATCGAAGAACTGGATTAAAGATGGTTGTTAAATTGTGATTCTCCGATGATCTCCACTTGTTCCAGCCTCTTCTCGCCTCTGGAAATCGCCTTTGTTCGCTCTCCTGCCGTCTGCTAGTCGAAGAATGACGAATTGAAACCCTAAAGACGAATTTATAAGTCGAATCCTTTTTCTGCGGGTTTTAGACCTCCAAGCGTATCGCTTGGAGGCCTTTCACTTGGGCGCGATACGCCTACAGACCACTAGGCGACAAATTAGTCGGCTTTAGCCGACTTTGACTTTTCTTGACCAGCCTTTCCTCGCGTATCGCCTAGAAACCATCAAGTCCCAAGCGATACGCCTAGGACATCTTGTTCAACATTTTTCTTTTGTTTTCTCTATAATCCTCTCTTCTTCAAACACGGCCTCGGGATTCAATCAAACTACTACAAAACATATAAAACACATAACTAAAACCCAAAGACACAAACTTAACTAAAATCAACTAAAACTAATGAAAACTGACTCAATTAGACTCAAATACATAACAAAAGACTTAGGAAAACCGGATGTGTTTGCAACACATCAAACATTGTAGAAGCGTATTCTTATGCTACGTTGTGTCTCGTGTATTGTATCTATGTGAGAGCATATGTGTGTGTGACTATGAGGGCAGCGGACCAGTTGATCTTGCGTACCAAATGGTCCGCCCGGACCAGATGGTCCGGATGTGGTCCGCTGCTCATTCAGTCGTACCTATAAATATGTAGCATGTGTAGAGAGTTCAAGACTTCTAAGAACTTCTTGCCATATTCTACATTTCTGTGTGTGTTTCTGTGTGTGTACTCTCAAGGCTTATTAATACAAATTCCATTTGTATTTACTTGATTGATCTCGTTTTCATCTCGTTATCACGTGATTAGCAAACGATCCATCGCTCCATGCGTCTACAAGTGGTATCAGAGCTATCTGGTTTCATTTGCTGATCATATTCTATGATTTTGGAGATTTTTATAGAGAGAAAGTGTGGGGTTCTTACATTCTTCATCAAATTCTTCCAATTCTGAGTGTTTCTATGGTGAAAAATGATTTTCGAGTGTTCCTATAGTGTTTGCGCACCTTCGTGATCCAAGTTTCAGTCAAATCATCAGAAATTCGAAATTTCAGGTTCATTCTACGAGAAACATTCTGGTCCGCCCGATGAACATTCTGGTCCGCCGTTTGGTCCGCTAGGCAATATTCATCGAGCTGGTCCGTGGCGGTTATCGCGTACCAGTGTGATCCGTTGAAAAATCTGGTCCGCCGTACCAGTTTTTGGTCCGCCGTACCACATCTGATCCGCAGGTATATTCTGGTCCGCTGGTTATCAATCTGATCCGCAGGTCTAATCTGATTCGCTGAATCGTAGTTTGGTCCGCTATTTGAACTGATCCGGGTTTTGGTCCGCTGAAAGTGTTTTGGTCCGCTGGCAGAAAAGTGTTCATCACTAAAACTGACGTAACTTGAGAACCGTAAAGAGTTACGGAACCCAATACCAGTCAAAACGTTCATCTCGACGATATCTAGGACTTGTACCAGCTTACGGCCAGTACCGTTAAGTTTTGACCCACTAAATCCGCTTGGAAGACCTCCGTTTTTGAGTTCGAAGTTTTTGAGGTGTCATATTTCGGAAAATATGTCGAATTTTCAAGCGTTTTCCGCGATTCAAAACACGATGCAAGCTATCATTAACTATGATAATGAAATAGGAACAAGTCAGAAAGTTCCAAAATTGCTCAGATTGGAAGATTATCATAGTTGGGTGAAGCGATTTAATGCATATGTTGGTGCTAATGATGTTGACTTTTGGATATCTTACAACAATCCATACGAGTATCCAACAGGAACAAATGGAAGGCCAGTTTTGCAACAAAGTCTTACTGGTGAGCAAAAGAAGGCATATCAAGCAGAACAAAAAGCTTATGGTGCTTTAACGATGGCATTACCTTCAGACTTATTACATCAATTTTCTGCGTATACTTCTGCAAAAGAGTTGTGAAGGTAATGATCAATTCAAGAAAAGTAAACAAAAGGTTCTAAAGAAAGAATTCGACAATTTCAAGCATTATCCAAATGAGAATATTTCAAAGCTTATTACTCTGTTTTCACATTTATTAAGTGAAATGGCTTTAGTTGGCATCAAAAAGGAAGAAGCTGATCTGAAAGAGAAGATACTATAGGCATTACCTGAAAAATGGGAAAACTATGTAATGATGATTACTCATGATAAAGAATTTTCAGGGCTGTCATTCATCAATTTGATTGAGCAGATACAAGCAAGAGATATGGAGTTGAGTGTCAACAAATCCATGCCTGCACAAGTACAGAATCCAGCTACATATCGTGGTGAAAATGATTCTACGATAAATGCTAAAAAGTCAAACATTTTCAGTGAAGGTCCTCCTACTGCATTTATTGCTGGAAAATCTGAGACTTCTAGTTATTCTCCAGGTTGTACTCCTACATGTCCAAATCAATCATCAAAGCCTAAAATTTTGGATAAGGCATTTGAGGATTTAGCTTCATTGCTGTCTGCATTTATCTCATCGTCAAATGGTTCAATTTTTGGGAAAATTGGAGAAGCTTATTTGTTTACAAGTGATTTAGATGAGTTGGATGATGATCAATTGAATGAGTTAGATTTACATTGGCAATTTGCTATGACTGTTGAAAGAGGAAATAGATACATGAAGAAGCATGGTAAACAATCTTTTCTTCCCGGAGGAAAACTTGGACTGGATAAATCCAAAGTGAGGTGTTTCAAATGTTCACAGGTTGGACATTTTGCTCGTGAATGTAAAAATCCAAAAACATCCGTATCTTCGTCCTCAACAAACAATTCAAACTCGCAAGCCTTGATTTCACAAATGGATAAAGATTATGATTGGAATAAGGATATTGAAATAATGGATGAGAGACAGAAACAGTTGGCATTAAATGCTCTCCACAATCTAGAAAGTTTCACTTTTAAGTCTGATTCTAATTCAGCTTCTTTTTCCAAACCTGCTTTGGTTTATGATAGTTCTCTAAATAAGTATGTCGAGTGGTATCCTGAGGAATCTGCATTTATTGCCGAAGTTGTAAGGAAGGAGGTAAGTGATTCTAATTCAGAAACAAGTTCATGTGAAACAGTACTGGAAGATGGAGTTGATGAACTTACAAAAGAGGTACAAAAGCACTGTGAAGCATGTGTTGTTGCAAATGAAAATTTTGAAAAAGTCAAAGTTGTGATAGCTGCTTTGGAATGTTCAAAACAAAGATGTGCTGATTTAGAAAAAGTCAATTCAGAGTTGGTGCAAGAAAAGGATAACTGGGTTACTAAATATGAGAATGAAAAAGTTGCTCATCTTGATGCAGTTCAAGATTTTGAGAATCTATTTGACAAGAGTTATCCTGTTCAACAAAGGTATGAAAAAGCAAATGCGATTGCTGTTGAAGCTGCAGATAAAGTTTTAGAACTTCAAGAAGAACTTTCAAAGCTTCGAGATGAAAATGTTCAGATGCGTGAAAAGAATGAGATTTTAACAAAAGATGTTGCTTATTTTACTAAGAAGTGGGAGAAGGTTCAT
>JBCNJP010000236.1:0-16635 GCA_039602395.1 Deinandra increscens subsp. villosa | reverse complement strand
ACCACAAAAGCGGTTGGACCAACACTAATCACCGGGGTAGTAGCTTGAGTAGTCATTTGAGTAGTCATCCTGAGAACGCAAAAACGACGATACAAATTAGATTGTAACAATCAATTTACAAATTCGAACAACCAAGGTGTTTGACTCTGTTTTAAGACTGTATGCCACGCTACTGAAATTAAACGTGAATTTGTAAACAGAAATAATAACAATACTATTTTTATTGAATTAGAACAATATTACAATACTACTGAAAGGAGTAGAAGCAGAATAACGAAATAAACGCGTAAAAACATAAAATAAATAACAGAAGACGAAGCCAGAGCTCGTGTTGAACACGATTTCCTTAAAACAGATTTCAGTCTGTTTCCCAAGATACGGTGGCTAAAGCAACGTATTGCTGGAGTTTTCACTTGCCTGAGATCACAGCAGAGAGAGAGTCAGTCGAGAAGAGGAGAATGATTTCGGGTGTGTATTTCCTGTCAGCTATGGTCCGGTTTAAATAGCCACGAAATGAAGTGTTGTCCAAGACAACAATCTATATATATATAAAAGTTAAGCAATGGCACTATTTTGACACCATATTAAATGCGAAATCATAAATACGGTTTTCATCAAACAAAGCATTTGGTACTACATGCTTAAGCATGGTGTTTAATTAAAAAAAATGATATATGTTGATGCATCATCATCATCATCATCATCATCATCATCATAGTAGTAATTCTTAATCCTTAAACAATAATTCAATTGGTTATTAAATTAGTTATTAAACATGAGGGCTAGTCACATTCTCAACTTTCATTCAATTGGTTATGATTATTAAATTAGTTATTAAAATGATGACTACTCAAATTCTATCATCATAAAAACATCATAAAAATAAATTTGGTTATTAATAAACATAAGAGTAAATTACGGATTTCGTCCCTGAGGTTTGCCCAAATTTCACATATCGTCCCTAAGTTTCATTTATTACAGATATCGTCCCTAACTTTTACAAAATCGTTGCGGATTTCGTCCTTCTGTCCACCAGCCGTCAATTTTGCCCATTAAGTCTGTCACGTGAGTAAAACGTGATGGGCTTGTTAATCTTTTCACAGCTCACTTAATTACCCCTTTTATAACCCGTCAAATCCCTATTAAATCTCCAACGGCTAACCCGTCTTCTTCCTCTCGTCCTCCTCCTTGTTCACTGTAACCCTAAATCGAATTCCCAAAGAAAAATGGTGCTATGCTACTGTGGGAGATTTGCTATTGTCCGAACAAGTAAGACAGACACAAACCCTGGCCGTCGGTTTTATTGTTGCGCTGAACAGGGATCAAATTGTGGGTTTTTCATGTGGTTCGACCCACCAATGTGTGCTCGTTCAACTGAATTGATTCCTGGATTGCTTAAGTCTAAGATGCGGGCTGATTTGCTTGAGCATGAATTGCGAACTGGATTGGGAAGCTCAACTCGTAATCAAGCTGATTTTGAGAAGCTTGAACAAGAAATCAGCAAGAAAAACACCCAAATCAAGTATTTGTTGGTGATAATAGCTTTCCTTTGTTTAATGCTCTTGTTCTAGGTCTAATATAGTGTTTAGATGTTGGTTGTTGCGTCCCAGAATCCCGGGGTAGGATTATCGGAGGTTAGCTACACGTGGATGGGCCTTGTGAAGGTTCCTGCAAAACAGCAGCACCGTTAGCCTTGACACGAAGGGCCCCGAAGGGGGTCTTCGTGACAACACTCCGGCGTGAGAGTAAGTGTATGTTTGAGGAGAGATATCGAGTAAGTAAAGAAAGTGTTAGTGAGAATTCCGATCCTTTACCCGTTTGGCTAAGTCGTGCTTATATAGTGGCTTGCGAGGGTGAAACGGTCATTTTGCCTTTCACGTCTCCTTTCCCCGCATTAAATGCCTGATGGGGCTGCAGGAGCTTCGAGCGCCGAGAAACAGGCTGGATTCTGCAGAGATGCTAATCACGTCACCTGTCCCATCGTACCTCCTCGTACCTGCCTGTCCTTCTTGTCGGCTAGATCCCCTACACTTACTTGCTCATTCTCTTTGCCGAGTTCGTCTTATCCCTTCCGCCATGATGATACCCAAGATGGTATCCTTGGCCCGTCATCGAGGGCAAGAGCTTCTACATAGCCCGTCGCGTCGGAGGTGCTTCTTCGTAGCCCTTCTGTTATTCGAGGCCCTTACGAATGGCCTTCTGGGGGTATAACCTAATATTGGTTAATGTAATGAATTTCCTTCCTGTGTAATGTGACTTGAATAATCAATGAAGTTCTTGGTTTGGTTTAGAGTACTCTTTGGTTTAATAGCAAATGTGAAATTGGTTGTTTATTTGGAACCTGTCATGAACAATTGTGATGAACATATTGGTTTGTTTATTTGGAACATGTCTTGAACAATTGTGATGAACAATTGCCATGACAATTTGCATGCGATCAATCTGTGAATTGCCATGACATACCCAAATGGGTCAAAGAATTGCAATGGTAACTCTAACACAAGCAATAACCAAACCCAAATGACCATTAACCTACATTTTGCATAGAATAAAAACTGGACCAAATTAGCCAAAATTTGCAGTATCACTATACTGCATATATTAATAACATAACCATTTTCAATTCTCTTTCCCTATCAACTTCTAACCCATCTTCTGATCCTGCACTTGTAAATGAGTCTTCATTCAGACTCACTTCAGCACCACAATCATCACCTACCTGAACTGAACCCTTACTTTCCTCATGTTCAACATATTCACTGTCCCACTCATACTCTCCATCATATTCTGCATCATTACCACCATTACCACTCTCATTATCCCCCTCATTAGCATCATTATTACACTCATGATCCCCCCCCCCCATGATCCCCCTCATCAGCTCCATCATCCCTCTCATTATCCCCCTCATTAGCATCATCATTACCATCATGATCCCCCTCATCAGCTCTATTATCCCCCTCAACATCCTCCTCATTACCCTTAACCTCACCTTCATCAAATGGGAAGTCCTTGTCAAATTGCTCAAAGTCATAATCAAAGGGGTCATTAAAAGGTTCTAGGACTGACTCATTCACATGAATCTGAACTGCAGGTGCAGTTTTATGACCCTCAATATCCATTGCCCCAACTGTGTTAACCACAGTTTTCTCACCCTCTAACTCCATTCCCTCAACTGTGTGAACCTCTGTATTTTTATTACCCTCCATTCCCTCAACTGTATGAACCTCACTTTTATCACCCTCAACTTCCATCCCATCATTAACATGTTCCTTTCCCTCATTAACTTGTGCCTCATTAGCCTCTATTTCATTCAACTTATCACCCTCAACCTCACTATCCTTCCAATCCAGTAACAATCTCTCTTTTTTTGAACTCCTAACTGGTAGCTTCTTTAAGGGTCTAATTGTATCAGCTGCCACATCATCTAATTCCTTTATCATCACTTTTGATGATCTAGGAGATTTAAATGGGGATGCAAAGTAAGTCCTCAATCTTGTCTCCCCATGTTCTACGTAAACCCTAATCAGCTTGGTTTCTATAACAAACTTAGCAAGTTCAAGCACATCATGATCATTTCCTAGTGCCTGAAGGCCGAAATCTAAGTCAGTGCCTGGTATCATAAAATGGTAATAGACTGGCCTATCATCATCCCTAACTAGCCCTAGCTTTGTTAACATATGATCTAGCTCATGAACAGAGAACTCATCCATATCAACATAATCAATATGATCAATCTTACCACTAAGATATCGTCTCCCTGGAAATTTGGTATTAAAGCACCCATCATGATGGACTTGGAAGGTGAATAGCGTTTTTGAACCTTCTGCTCATAAACAAACAACAAAAAAAGCATTTTTAGCAAATTAATCACCAAAATTAGGGTTTGTGTGTAAAAGATCGGTCATGCACTTACTGTAACACTCCTGAGGGTTTCTTACAGTCGAACAACCTCTAACCTCCCAACCCATCGTGTAATGGAACACCCACTGAGTCAGTAAACTTCAATAATCGCTTGATGCTAAAAAAACGAGTGGAATTGTGGCTTTTGCAGGTCATTCAATGGTGGAGAAGATGAGTGTTCGTTCGTTCGTAAAAGAAGGAGGGAAAAAGTGAGGGAACCGATGACAGGACGGGTTATAAATGAAGGGGTATGTGAGCTGTGAAAAGACCAACAAGCCCATCACGTTTTACTCACGTGACAGACTTAACGGCCAAAATTGACGGCTGGTGGACGGGAGGACGAAATCCGTAACGATTTTGTAAAAGTTAGGGACGATATCTGTAATAAATGAAACTTAGGGACGATATGTGAAATTTGGGCAAACCTCAGGGACGAAATCCGTAATTTACTCTAAACATAATAAACATCATTTAACAATTTGGATTTCTATGCACTAATAGACAATAAACATTGGCAATAAACATGACCCTTTCAACTTCTTTTAACCCCATTTCAATTAATTCATGAGATTTCTATGAGCATATATAAAGGCATGGATGCCTCATTTGTTCACCCCCTACCCGCCATCTCCTACACTGTGTAAGTAATGAAAAGTTTTAATTTTGTGTCGTCTTTGTCGACAACCCCCTCTTTGAGTCCGGCGGGAAGAAAATGTACTGCCGGAACGATTGACTTTTCTCTTTGAGTCCGGCGGGAAGAAAATGTACCGCCGGAACGATTGACTTTTGTTGCTTTCACCAGCGTGAATAAAATGTAACGTCGGCGGCAAACGGGTTGTTTTTTTTAATTCGACTCTTTTGTAATTCTACTCTACTAAATGTTCTTCATTTTGCATTTGCAGGTTGTTAATCCGTACCTCATACCAATGGAGTTGGATTCGTTCGTTGC
This sequence comes from Deinandra increscens subsp. villosa, assembly GCA_039602395.1. Lineage (NCBI taxonomy): Eukaryota > Viridiplantae > Streptophyta > Magnoliopsida > Asterales > Asteraceae > Deinandra > Deinandra increscens. The sequence continues at coordinate 11,783 of JBCNJP010000236.1, read as the reverse complement.
ATGGTTGGAGAAGTGGAGTGCTGTGAACTGCACCAAGATCTGTTTATGATGAGTACCTAGCAATCATTGAGATACATGTAGTCATGTAGATGTTTGCAGCACGTGGGTATATATACAAAATGTTTTTTGATATTATTTAACATTTGTATTCCAAAATAGAGCACTGTTTAAAATATGCACACATGCATTTGTCACACAGGTTTTGTGGTCGCAGATATACAGTTCAGTAGTTCTACTATTTTGCTATACAAAATGTTCTTCGTTAGCTACCTTATGTTAATTTAGGTTGCATGTGTGGCAAGGAGCATATCTGCTCATTTACTCCTCCTTCTCCTTGGGCCTCTTTGGGTTTGGCTGTTTTTCATCTGCAAATTAGAAACGAAAACAAATAAGCTAAGTAGCACGGGAACGGGGTACGGAACGGGTACGGAAACGGGAAACGGCAAAACTAAAAAATCCAAGAAACGGGTACGGCATAAAAAAATATAAAATATATATATATATATATATATATATATATATATATATATATATATATATATATATGTTAATAGTTGATATAATTACTCGTATACTTAATTTAATTTATTAGGATTATTGGAAATTAATAATCCAAGTTATTGGGTATTGGAAGATAATAATCCCAATTCAACTATTGTAAAACAATAATCCCAATTATTGACTTCTTGGAAAACGCTAGTCCCCGTCTATTTTCTTTTAAACGTCGTTAACTTGAGCTGACGTGGCTGTGACGTGTAGTGACCGTTTAAAAACTCTCTCCTACGTGGACGCCATGTGTATATTACCGTTTTAAAAAGAATAGGCCACGTGGATCTGAAAATCGTTCCTAATAAAAACCCTAAATCCCCAATTGAAGCTACGGTTGTTCGTGAAGCAAAAACTCGAAATCGAAGACCAGCTGCTGCAAGGTAGTACCTGAGAACACAAATGTCTGGTTCTTCTTCAACTCCAAACCCTAATTCCTTCATTAATCGGAAGATTTTGCGTCTTGATTTTCATGGGAACCTTTGTTGCTACCATGACATTCCTGCTGTGAAACGAACTGCTGGTGCGGATACATCAAGACCAGGGCAGCAGTTCTTTGGATGTGCACTGTGGCCGGTATGTAATGCATACTTGAAAATTAATCAATTTTATTGTCTATTGCTAACTTAAACATCAACTGTTGATGATTTAGGAAGTTAATTGCACGTTTTTTGTTTGGAAACACAAAGTGGACAATGCTTTGAACAATGGAGAGTCAATGAGGAATGAGGCCCTACAATTGAAGCTTTCAAGGTTGGAGTTTGAAAAACTGAAGCTGCAGGACGATATTAAGGGTCTGAAAATTGAGATGGCAAACTCAAAAGCAGCAATTAGAAAGTATTTGATTCTAATGGTGTCTGTTTTAGTTGTGTTTTGGCTTTGGTATTGATTGGATTAGTCACTGAATGTAATGCCAGCCTAGTTAACTGTATTTCTTTTCAAATGTGTTTGATCCAATGTAATGGCAACATTTTGGTAATCTAATGGAATTGGTAAAAGTTTTGTTCTTTTAATTCTGTTTTGGCAATGCAATGGTAACAAGCTGAATGGAAGTGGCAATGCAATGGACCAAAATGACCATTAAGTGGCAATGCAATGGACCAAAATGACCATTAAAACTAGCAAAGCTGTTATGACTGTTATGAGGCAAATCAGCCAAATCAACCAAAATACCAAAATGACTAAAAAACCAAAACCAAATCACCCTTGAATCTGTTATGGACCATAAAATACCATAAACCTTTTGACCCATAAACCTGATATGCATTTGACCCACAAAATACTAAAATGACCAACACCTTTTCACCCAAAAACCTGATCACCCTTGAATCTGTTATGACCAAAATACCTTTTGACCCAAATACCCCTGCAAACTACCCCTGCAAAATACAATCAACAAATGGACAGAAATACCCCTGCAGTCCTTATATAAATTCAAAGTATCCCTGCAAAATACATTCAACACATGGACAGAAAGTACTTAATCATAGATAATTAAACATAATCCATTCAAAGTACAAAATACATCAAAGTACATAATCCAACACATGTCTTTAACACAAAATACTTAAAGGAAACATGATAAAGTACTTAAAGGAAACATGATTAAGCAACATCAGTTATGGATGATTGTTGGGTACTTTGTGAAGATTGTGGTGTCTTCCTTGGTCTCCCCCTCTTCTTCTTTGGTGGTTCAGGAGCCTTCTCTTTCCCTTTGTATGGACAAGTAGTTTTGTTATGTGAAGTACTCTTGCAAATGCTGCATTTTTTAACTTGACCATGCCTGCTAAGCTTTCCACCCTTCTTAGGATCTTCATGAGGATCCCTTCTTCTTTTTTTCTTTGGCCTCCCAGGTGCTGATTTAATGGGTGGTGGGTCTAATGGCAGATCAACCTTCGGCCAGTATTTCTCTGATGCTAGTGGTGGAATGGTATAGTTGTATGCCTTCATATACATCTCCTTTGTATATGAATGATGTACATACTCCTCCACATTCTTCTGCTGCAATGCTGCAACTGCACAAACATGATAGCATGGGATACCTGTGAGGTCCCATTGCTTACATGTACAAGTCTTCTTTTCCAGATCCACAACAACTTGATGGTATCCATTGACTTGATACAATGTTTCACTTGAAGGTAGTACCTGACACTTGAAAGCAATGTCTTTGAATTTGTTTAATTTTTCCTGAACTCTTGGGCACACAGTCACATTCTTTGTAGCCATTGCCTTGTGCATCCTAACCAACCTAGTCATCATTGCTTCCCTGATTTCTTCCAACATATATATGATGTGTTTAGATCTTGCCTTGATAATGAACCCATTAAAAGTCTCTGCCATATTGCTCACTATTACATCACACTTTGTTTCTGTGCTCAAAAAACACCTACAAAACACTTTAGGATTCTGCTTAACAAAATCTTCATGTGCATCAGCTGACATTGTCTTCATGTCATCCATTGCCTTCTGAAAATCAGCCTCAGAATATGCTCTTACAGCTTTCCAAAATAGCTCCTTCAGCTCATCACCTTTATGTTTCTTATGCCAATTAGCATATATATGCCTTGCACAGTTCCTGTGCTCAGCATTTGGCCAATGGGTCACCACTGCATTTAGTAGTCCCTATAACAAACAAATAATTGATTAGCTCATATGATTAAAACTGTTTATGAATAAACATGTAAATAAAGCAGTATTACCTTCTGTTGGTCAGAAATTAGCACCCAGCCTTTACCATCTTCTGTTACACCTAAAGCTTTCTTCAACTCAGCCATAAACCATGTCCAGCTCAAAGTAGTTTCTCCTTCAACCACTGCCCATGCCACAGGGTACATTTGGTTGTTTGCATCTCTTCCTATGGCTGCTAACAACATGCCCCCAAGGAATGTTTTCAAAAAACATCCATCTAGACAGATAACTTTTCTACAACCAGCCAAAAAACCCTTCCTTAGGCTATCAAAACACACAAATAACCTATGAAATACCTCAAATTCTGAGTCATATTCACCATGGAATCCAGGGTGGACCTTCACCAACTCAAAAACTGATGTTGGATTGGCATCTGTTAGTGCTTTTATGTAGGAACCAATTTGGCTATAATGGTCCCTCATTGAACCATGAAGCATCCTGTGAGCATATTGTTTTGCCTTGTATACAAACCAATTATTGACCAACAACTTGAAGGCAACCTTTATTGCATCTTGAATTTCTTTTGCACTCCAATCTGGTTTAGCCTTAAACACATCCAAGAAATACTCAACTACAAATTTACAAGTTAATTGCCTATTTTTAGTCATGTTCCTTAGACAGGTGTGTTAGTTCATAGCACTTTTGACCAAATAACAGTCTTTCTTAGCAAAATGTGAGCAATAAATCTTGAATGGACAACCTTCTACACAATGATACCCAACTCTACCCCCTCTTTTACTATCACTTGCTGAAATAACCAAATTCCTACCTTGGGCAAGAGCATACCTCCTTGCAGCCTCTTTGAATGCACTCCTAGATGGGAATCTTGTACCAACAACCCATTCCCACTTAGACCAGTCTGTATGCTGATTCACAACTGGAACATTAAGCTTATACTTCTTCCCTAATAGATCATCATCCTCACTCTCTCCAGGTGAGTTCACATCACCCTCAGAATCCTCATACTCACTACCTTCACTACCTTCACTGTCTTGTTCTTCTTGAACAACTGTTGGTATTTGTTCACTACTAGAGCCTTGATTAACCAACCTCTCAATCAATCTTTGTTGCTCTAACTTATCTTCTTTGTTAACCAATGAAACCTTACTAGCTAATTCTCTCCACTCCTCATCATCTGTGTCTGATTCATTGCACACCAATTCACCTGTTTCTTCACTATCAGCAGCTAATATCTCAGCCCCTTCATCAACTGTCTCTTGATCACCATCTACTTCAACAGGATCCTTAACTACCAATTCACCTGTTTCTACTTCATTGCACACCAATTCACCTGTTTCTACTTCACAACCAGCCTTAACAACCTCAGCCCTTTCATCAACTATTTCTACCTCAGCAGCTTTAGGATCTGAAATATCCCCTTTCACAGCTTCAGGGTGATAATCTGCAAGCCCCTTAGCTTCAACACATTCAACGTCTGTTATACTAGTAGGGTTTGCATTTGGGCTATGTTGGGCTTCAGATTGGGCTGCTACAGTTTTGGGTCGGGTTAGTCTTTGGGCTGTTACAGTTTTGGGTCGGGTTTTTTGGTGGGCTTTGATTTCAACATAAATACTACAACTACGTTTCTTACCAGATCCTTTGATCATCTCATTAACATCTTCATCATCATTCAATTCCATTAAACCATCTCTTATGGTTTTACCAGGGAGCAAGTACTATAAAACGAAGTTCACCTTATCATAGCAACAATATTGAAGTACATAACCTTGAATCTCAAAGAAGGAGAATTTGTCCATCCCAATTTCAAAGCTTAATGTCCCTCCATTCACATACTCCAATCTTTTTGTTTCTTTAAACCTGCCACCGTACCAAATCTTCACCTTCACTTTTTCAGACATTGAATCTGTTCAGAAACAAAAATTAGAAGATGTAGGTAGAATTAGGGCAAAAGAAAAGCTTGTTTCGTCTAGATTACCTTCACACAATCGATCAATTCGACTGATTTGGGAGAAGAACGAGGGTCGGGTCTAAAATTTGGGGAAGAACGTGGTTAGGTTAAAATCATTGATGTTATCGGACTATATCTTTTGACACATGGCGTCCACGTAGGACTCAAGTTAACAACGCTTAAAAAAAATAGACGGGGACTAGCGTTTTCCAAGAAGTCAATAATTGGGATTATTGTTTTACAATAGTTGAATTGGGATTATTATCTTCCAATACCCAATAACTTGGATTATTAATTTCCAATAATCCAATTTATTATAATTAATTACTTAATATTTTTAATCAAACATGATTATTATCAAATATTCAAGTATGTGATGATACTCTTGTGTAAATTCAAATCAACATAAAGATGAACAGTGGCGAAGCTTGAGAGTATTAAGTGGGGGGTCGGGATCTAAATTTTTATTTTCACAACTATAATGGGGGGTCGAAACCGGAGTATATCGAAATTTTCTACACGAAAATTATATACCCCCTACATCGCAAAAAACATTTTGGGGGGTCGGGCGCCCCCTCCCGCCCCTTAGAAGCTGTGCCATTGAAGATGAATATATATATCGTAAAATTAACTTTAATAGATGATATAATTATTGTAAATTTCTTTTTACCCATACCACCTTTATTACAGTTTACTTTCTCCTAGGTACACATTTATGACAGTTTACTTTCTCCTAGGTAATTATTATTTATAAAGCGTTTTCCTTTAAACCTGTAATATACACATCATCTTCTCTATCCTCCATTATCCTTCATTAGACCCGCAACTCCTCAAGATTACATTTTTTATAAGAAAACAATCTCTAGTCTCTCTCGTTCCGCCCCTGTTAATCTACTCATCTCTACTTTTCTATTTTTGTTTTCTTTCATTTTCTCTCAACATCGCCGGAATCATACCGGAATCTCGCCGGAAACGTCTCGGAAGCGGTCAACATCCGTCCCCTGAAATTGGAAGCGGACTGGAAACGTTTCACGGCCGTCCCCATGGCGTTTCCGTCCCCACGGAGTTTCCGGGACGGGAAACGGCAGGTTCTTGGCGTTTCCGTGCATCAGTGCAAATAAGAAAACCATTAGTCTTACCATATCAGAAAAGAAAATGAATAAATGTGTTATAATTGCTTAATTTAACGTTTCTGATGAAGCTAATTGTGCCAAAGAACAAACATTTTTTATAATTAAGAAATGTTCCAAGGAACAAAATGGTAAGATCCTTTAGATAGGAGAAAGAGACCGTTAAAAAACTACTACCAAACATTAATTGAAGTTTTTTTATTTTATTTTAATGTTTTAACATTAACCTATGTAATTTATCCACAGAAATAAAGTAATAAACTAAGTAGAATTAAAGTAAAACAAATACATGACTATTTGCAACAATAGCTCTTCCAAGTTTAGTGTGGTAACTCAAGTGGCCCAAATGGCACTTCTTTTACATAGTCTTCATTGACTCTTTTAGGTCAGTGTACTCAATCCAGAAGATTCACGTCTATTGTATGTGTTGATGTTCTAAAGCCATATTGTTTGACATGATTTTTAGATCTTTTTGTTAACCTGCCATGTGAAATTGTATACCCATTCTAACATTGTGCGTGAGTCGCTATAACACATTTGGTCTGAAAGCTTAGATAAGGTGATTCAGCCTGAGACGATGTTTAGAGAAACATATGTTTATAACACGTAGCCAAGTGCATGAGTGTGATGTGTATAGCTGAACATGTAAATGTAGCGAATAGAAAATGTATGAATGTATACCGGACCTAAGACATAACATGTGGAGTCAATCTTACCATATCAGAGAAGAAAACAAATAAGTAAGTCACAAATCAATAATATAATTTGTAAACTTAAAGTTTTAGAAATGTCACATTGTCATTTATTAAAGTGAAGTTGTAAACATTTTTTTTGAGACAAAATAACTGTTTCCAAAAACTTCAAAGTGATGGGTGTGACTACCAAAAAAAGCTTTAATTATGAGCATCATGTTTCACTAAGGGAAGTAAACTATATTAACTATATAAGACATAAATGAGTTGAAGAAATGACAAATAATAAAGTAAAAAACCAAAAACGACACAGACTATATACTACATCAACTATATGAAACAAAATTGAGGTCAAACAAAGTATGTCTCAATATGCAGCACATATGTAGCTTATACTATAAACTCATTTAAATACTTCAGTGAAGTGGAATGTGTTGCAAATACAAATAATGCAAATGCATAAACAACTAATGTGCTCATCTTTCAATCAATAATATAACATCAATATTTACTTTATTATCACAGTTCGTCCTCAAGACATAGTAAACATACATATATAGAAACTAATATCTGACATTAAATCAAAAGCTACAAAGAATCATAATACTATACTCACAAACACCTACACTACAATTATTCGATGCGGAACTGGAGCAATCTAGCAATAATCCCCATTTCTCTGTTGTTGACTAACCAAATCGCATCACATAAAAGGATCTCTATACAAACACTCTTTACAGTAACAATCTTTGTAAAGTCAACTGCACCCAATTAAGAATTGAAATTAGGTCACAAAAGAATCTAACCAAATCGAAACATTATGCGAAAATTAGACACTAAAAGCTACATCAAATATCCCAGAGCACTTAATCGCAGCCAAAACATGCAATTACAAAATATGTAAGACAAACACAGTTCAAAATGAAACAAAAATACCAATCACAAAAAATGCAAGAGTAACGAAACGAACGGAAACATACCACGGACAGAGGGCAATCGCAACCCAGGATCTACGAAGAACAATATGCAAACAATGGAGATGATTATTAAACCTAAGTAAACAAAAGCACCCCAAACGAAATTGATAGTCAAATAGAAAGGACCTGCGCAGATGTGAAGAAACGTACAGTTATAAAGCGAGATTAACAGAAGACAGAGAGAACCCAAAGAACACAAACTCTCACAACCAAATTCAACCATCGGAAACCACCGCTACAAAGCGATGACGACCGGTGATGGAGATGGAGGCGGCGACGACCGGCGTTGTGCGTGGAGGAGGCGACGAGGGGAATGGTGGCGGGAGGCGACGTTGGGAGGCTGGAAAACGATGGGAGGCGGGACTGGAAGAAAACACGATGGGAATGATAGCAACGATGGATCTGATGAATGTATTTTAGGGTTGGATATATTGGTAATTAACCATGCCAAAAGTAAGGGTATATTAGTAAATAACCTATTAAAAGCTAGATTGTAGTGACTTTTAGATTTTGACTTATTTGTGCTTAAAAGTGTTTTCTAAAAAGTCAAAATTTTAATTCATCCAAACACCAAAAATGACTAATAAGCCAACAAGTTAAAAAAAATAAGCAATCCCAAACAAGCACCTAAATGTAATGAATTAATTCTCTCTCTACGACCTTTACGATTTGTGTGGATCCGACGAGGCTTTACAATTTATGCAGATCCGACGAAGAGAACAACTTTAATCGGAACATTCGCTCCATCTTCTTCACTGCGTGATTGTTCTGATCCGGTTAGGTAGAGGTCGGAGCTTCGCATGTTCGTCATCACAGGTTTGGCGTTCGTTCTTGCGTTTATTATTGTTAATCAGTTTTGTTGTTTCATAAATTTTCTCTTCTTCAATGTGATGTAAACTGAAGGATAATGTTTAATCTGAACAACATCAACTTTTGTTGATGAAACTGAAGGATAAGGTTTGATAACATCAACAAACTGAATGATAAGGTTTGATCTGAAACTAATTTCTCAATTTCTAGGGCTTTTTTGGCGTTTAATGTTGTAGACTTTCTAGGGCTTTTTTGGCGTTTAATGTTGTAGACTTTACAGTAGCTACAGCAAGACTGTTTTGATTGTTGGATTAATTAAAGGTATATAAACCCTTAAATCTGGTATGTACACTACTTTTCCGGTTCTATTTATATATAAAAGTTAAGCAATGGCACTATTTTGACACCATATTAAATGCGAAATCATAAATACGGTTTTCATCAAACAAGCATTTGGTACTACATGCTTAAGCATGGTGTTTAACTAAAAGAGATGATACATGTTGATGCATCATCATCATCATCATCATAATATAATTCTTAATAATTCGTAAACAATGTAATCAATAGAGGAAAACCATGGGTTTAAACGTGATGAAGAAGAACTCATGGCCTTCTTTCAACTTCCTTTGTAATTATATATGCATTGTGTGCGTTGTCTTTAGCAAATACAATGAATATAGGACCATTTCTAATGTCAAAGAACTGTTATAGACCTCTTTTACTTAACTCTTACACTTTTTGACAAATACTGGTGTGAGCATAAGCATGTCACGTATACAACCATACTGAACATGTTGGGGTCGGTTTAAATTCCCCCTGGTCGTGCATCGCACGGGCACTCTAGTCAATATTAAAAGGCATATCAGTTTCCGAAATGACTGATTGCGTGTTAACTGTGTATATCGTTTCCAGAAACTGAGATGGAGTATTCTTCAAGATCAAATCGTTTTCAAAAAATATCCAACGGGAGGAGCAAAAACACGGTCTGCGCGAGCACGCCGATAATTTTTATCCGAGTTTCCTACTTTTCCGCACCCCGCGTGTGCGTGTAAATGTTGGAGTATAAAATGACAATACAATTTGATAACCATATAAGTTCCTTGGCTTATAAACAACATTTCACTTTGATCCACTTCCAATGTGGGACAAGTGTTACTAGCTTAAATGATATAGTTTGTAGACCACACTTTGAGCATCGATATCTCATTCATCTCTTAATTACTTTGGACGTTTAATATGTTGTTAAAAAGCCCTTGTTTTTTCAACCATATCAAATAACCCATCTAATTATTATATCTACATATAAATAATTAGGTCAAAGTTAGAAAAAATTACATATTTCCTATATGTCATCTGTTGTTTCTGTTTCTGCAGCGGCCTTCAATCTATGAATATCATTCAATGCTCTGATCACAAGAAGTAGCGATGGGAGGAGGTGGTACGGATATAATTATTTTAGCCGGCTATTTTAACAATAATAATGATGATGACGTTTTGATCTAGACCGCCAATTTCGGTGATTTTGTACCGCACGATCTACCTACCATTTGAACTCCCTTTATTTATAGGTAGAGTAGAAGAGAATTGGTTTTGGGTGGGAAGTCATAAATAAATACAAGTTTTAGGTCCCGAGTACCATGGCTAAAGTGCAGGTCGAATCCATCGTGTTCGCACCATCCGTCAAACCTCCAGGTGCAACCACCACTTTCTTCCTTGGAGGCGCAGGTAAATCAAACCTTTCGAATTTCATTGTTAGTTAGTGTTGTTTATATTTTTAAATCGTGTTACCAATTCCGATGATAAGAAATCTTGTGGGTCGGTAATGGTATGTTCTAAAAATAAAATGAAATGAAATAAAGAATCATCATGATCATTTCATGTTGTATGATCATGCGTAAGGTGTGAGAGGTATGGAGATCCAAGGAAATTTCGTCAAGTTTACTGGAATTGGTGTCTACTTGGAAGATAAAGCTATTTCTTCCCTTGCCCTTAAGTGGAAAGGCAGAACCCCCCAGGAGCTCACGGATTCCGTTGACTTCTACACGGACATCGTTACTGGTATATGCTTATTTGGGTGTAAAAGAACTTTTAGACAAAATGACTTGTTGACTTTTAGCTTTTATCAAAGGAGTTTTTAAATAAATGTTTGGATTAACTTTTGTGGTGGGAAAAGCCAATAAGTGAATAAGTTGTTTCTAAAAAATGTTTGGATTAACTTATTTAGGTAAAAGTTACCAAAATGGACATCGTTTATAGATATTTGGGTTTATTTGAGGGTATAAAAGTAATTTGTTAATATAAAAGTCAAATGGAGTTTTAAAAGCCAAGATTTCCTGGCTTTTAGGTTAACAAATAAACCTTCTTCTCCAAAAATTGTTTTAAAAAGTGTTTTTACACTATCCAAACATTTTTTAACTTAGTGGCTTTTTGAAAAGCCAATAAGTTGGTTTGTAATGGTTAGCCAAACATGCACTAAATTAATTAAACACCTAACTAATTAATAATTATGCTTCCTCCTTTCTGTTCTTTTCTTTAATAATTAATTTTGACACAGAAGAAGGATATAATCCAACCACCCATATTTCCAGTTTATCTATTTTTTTATTAATTGGTTAGTGGTTAGTTTAGTTAATTTTTTAAACCTTTAAAATAGGATTAGGTGAATTCTGTTAATGTTAACGGTCCCAAATGTCCTCTGTGCAGGTCCCTTTGAAAAATTTGCTCAGGTGACAATGATACTGCCATTAACAGGCAAGCAGTACTCCGAAAAGGTGTCGGAGAATTGCGTAGCCGCTTGGAAGTCGCTCGGGATCTATACAGAAGCAGATGCCAAAACCATTGACAAGTTTCTAGAGATTTTCAAGGACCAAACCTTCCCGCCAGGCTCCTCTATTCTCTTTACAGTTTCCCCTCGTGGATCGCTAACGGTTAGTTTGATCCTACCTGTTTGATCTATCTTTTGTGTTTTCTTTTAACAAATAATTAGAAATCGGTCAAGAATAGTCATCCATGGGCGGAACTAGTCGAG
>JBCNJP010000235.1:138112-158029 GCA_039602395.1 Deinandra increscens subsp. villosa | reverse complement strand
AATCATGTATTTAAATCACATTGCACATAATGACTATAAGTAAATGAACACATAACACATATGGGCGGGTTTGGTGATCAACCAAAGGTCGTGGACGTATTCGGCCTAGTCGAGCATTAGTTACTAAGTTAACACTTATAACGTAACTAACGGAGATTGTCTAACGGAAGTAAACCTTGAAATTCTCGGATGTCACAAACACAAATCCTAAATCTAGGGTTCAAAGTGATCTAGCATGATTAAACATAAATCTTGACATGATAAAACTATTTTTATGGCAAGAATCCTAAATCTAGCATTAGTTTAAAGAAAACCTAACATGGATCAAGAAGTATTTTCCATTAAAAAAAATCATCTTTTTATCTAAAGCTTGAATCTAAACATGAATTCTTTATTAACACAAGATAGGCTACTAGATCTATGATAAAGTTGGAGTTTTTCATGGAGATCTAATCATGGAGATCTAATCATCCAATCTTATTATTTTCAATATTAAACAAGATCTAGTCACGAATTAATAAAGAACCATTTTTCAAGCTTAAAAACCTTATTTATCATTAATAAAACCTAGATCTAGGATTATGAAGATGATTACTCATGTATTAATCTAAGATCTACATCCAAAATCCCAACTTTATCAAGATCCAAGCATGGAAACTCATATATGATTTAGATCTACTAAGATTCATCATAAAAATTTAAGAAAGATGCAAACTTTTGCTATAAAAGCCATGTTTTTGATGAAAGAACCATTAGATCTAACTTGCAAAGCAAGATCTAGGTTTGGAAAGACATAAAAATTAGATCTTGATGATGGGGGATGAGAGAACCAAGAAGATATAGGTTAGTTTTGAGAGATCTAGCCTTTTAGAGAAGAAACCGACACGAAACGAGGTTAAAACTTGCTATCCTTGAGCTCTAGATCCATACAAATCTTGATCCTAGATGATCCCAGCCGTCATGGAGGTTTTAGAGTGATTAGGGTTGAAAGAATGGAGGCTAAAATGAGAATGAGTGCTTAAATACCCGATTTTAGGGAAAAAAACATAATCTGCACGTAAATGTCGGTGGGCGGTATGCGCCACCCCACCTTGAACCCGTCGCGATACGCGGCGCCCATCAGGGGTGACCGCGTATCGTTTTGCTTCCCGATTTCGCGTCTTGACTCCGTTTTGACCCCCGTTTTCACCCAAATTCATCATTTTAAGTCTATTATCATATTAACCATAATCAATCCACTCATTTTGATATATTATATGACCCATAATGATTATCACTTGATAAATTAACACATGAAAAGCATTTTTGGTCGGTTTTGTCATCTTTATCGATTTTAAGCAAATCATCAACGTTTTGCGATCCGATCAAGTGCGTGATGACTCATAATATATTTTGTGATTATAAGACTCATAAACATGATAAAATTGATATCCAAGACTCAAAAACGTGATCTCCCGGTTGAAATCGAAATCGCGCGAGATTTACCGAACTTTCACCGATTGCGTTCTAGACCTTGAATTCACACCAACCTTCACTTGTATTCACTTGTGTGCTTAACTAGTATCACACCCAAGTGTTATACATGTTTAGTTTGATCAAATTCCCGGTTAAAACGTAATTAGCGTCGTGTTCGCGTAAAATTCGTAGAGAAGGACAAATCAACTCAATAAACATAATAATGAATCAAATCACATCAAGTGAGGTATAAAACACCATTGAAAGCATAACTCTTCATTTATTATCGATCACGGGATTGATTACATGGATTCGGGTCGGATCTGACAAATCGGAAAACCCAAAATGTTACACTAGGTCTAAATGAACAAGCATAAAGGATTCTAAAATATATCATAGGTAATACAACCAAGTTTTCTTGTAACCTCAACATCACTCAAATCACTCACTTACCATGTTCAATCGACTCTCAAGGGTTATTGTCAGTGGACATTAAAAATCAAGTAAGTCTAAACGTATTCTTGAGTTTATATATCGATCATGCCACCGAGTATTACGATTGGATCTGAACAAAGAAACAGGGGAAGAAATTCAAACGTTTGCTCACATATACGGGTGTATGAGCTACCACCCTAACGTATATCTTAGCGTATACATACAACCATATCATAACTTTTCATTGCGATTTATTTATAAGATAAGAATATTTTTGTAGCAGCCTTCTTTTGGCTCAAATTGACTTTTGATGGGCTGGGCTTTCTAGATTTTTTTCTCTTTTAATGGAATTTTATGTTGAGTGGGTAATAAGATAGATAGATATGTTGGAGTTATGCAAAAAGTCCAACATCTTTGGGCAATTGACGACCTGGAAAAGATCCATACTAAACTCAAAGAAAAAATTTAGACATGGTCTCAAGTCTCAACAAAAATCTAGAAGCTTATTTAGACTAACGACATCCCTCATATTTTTTCTTTTTCATTTCTTGATTTTCTGTAATTGTTTAGTATTTTGAGACGTAATTTCTTTTCTTATCCTAAGGGTAACTCATAAGGGATTCAGGTAAGTGGGTAATATAGGTATGTAAGGTTCAATTAGTATTCCTTATCATGATATCTTGATGAAAAATGCTTGTTTAGCAAAACCTTTCTTGGCATCTATAGACATGACAATGCAAGCACGTTTAACAACGAGTATGTGAATTACATTGAAAAGGTGTACTTTCGTGTTTCCATAAACTTCTAACTTTACAAAGTATGACAACTCAAAAATTTTGAGAAATTTTAAAAATTCTGTGCTTTTTCGGCTTGAAATTCACGTGATCACACAATTATGGCCCTGGCCTCCCATCCACACACTTAGAAATGTACATTGTCCCTAATGTACAAGAAAAAGAATAGTAAAAGAGTGTGAGAAATGAAAAACTCCCTGTAGCATTTGATTCGTGCGAGATGTATATTTATTTCTTAGTTCAAATTCATGCTGCTTGCTATAAATAACCTGTTCACTCTTGTCATTGAAATTGTAACGCAATCATAGCATCATGACAAAATTATATGTTAAGCTCGTTCACACTATATCAAAATGTCAACCAGTCACACACACACACACACACACATATATATATATATATATAAATATATATATCAAATATAATAGGTGGAGCATGTAGCAAGATATACAAAATAGATAATTGGAATCAATGCGATTACATGTTCAAATTAACAAGATAAACAAAAACAAAGAAAAGTGTATCCAAGTTACTTCAACCAAATAAGCTGTTCAAAATTAACGTCCAACCAAAAATCATCATCAAAATATCATCATCAACCAACTACTCATCCTCCACTGCGCTGTTAACAATGTCCTCAGAGTCGTCCTCTGTGACATCGTTATTATCATCGTCTCCATCATCATCATCATGCCCACCCTGTGTAGCAGCACCCTGAACCCTCGATGTGAATTGGGTGAAGGGTACAATAGGTGTGGTAGCAGCTCGGGGCGAAGATTCGACCATTTTAACCTGTGCAAACAACCAAAACATCACCGAAATTCATAACATTTAATTTCTCAGCAGAACAACCTTATCCCTGATTTTCTGAGATTTGAGAATCAGACGGAAGGTTCTTGTCCATTGAACTAAATAAGCAATCCTATACATCAAGGGGATATGATGCGGTGCTAAGATCTATCGAAAACCCCTTGAAATTGGTCCTAAAATCATTGGTTTTGCCAAGGGTTCATCGATACCCTAAAAATCGAAAATACGCATGAAAATCGAATGGTTACGTCAATTGGTTGTAGATTGATGATGGTAGACGTTGTATAGAGGTGGTGGAGTGTCGGAATAGCTCGAATCGCCCGGGAAAGAAAAGTTGAAGTGGTTTGGTATGAAATGGCGATATAACGAGGCGTGTCGTCCGACCATATTTTGTATTTTTGACTCATAACAAGCCTTTAAGGTGTAACGAGCCGTTATGCCCTCTTTTTCAGGAATTCTCAAAAACTCTTGACACTCCATCCACACACTTAGTTTGATAAAAATTAAGTGTAATATGGATACATGAAGAGAAAAAATTGAAAATAAAAGTAGAAACGAAATCTCGGGTTGCCTCCCGGAAGCGCTTGTTTAATTACGACTCATTAGCTTGCCTCTGATGCTTTTTCACATTCGTGCGGGATTTCCTAGGATGATCCCACACCCACAAAATCCACCCGCAGAGTATCACCACATTGGGGACGTGATCGACCAGGATCTCAGTCATCAGATACACAAAACAGTTTATATGCAGTTTTAAAACCAAGTTTAACAGTCCAAAAGTTTTAACAACGTTTGAGAGTTTGTGGAAGAGAACTAAAAACAACCAAAGTTTTAATTTTCTAGCGCCCGAGGCGTCAAAATGATAGTTAGTTTTGCACAAACCATGCAAACAAGAACCAAACATGATCCTAACGTGCTCTTAAGGACCTGAGAAGAAACATGCTAAAGTGTCAACACATGGTTGGTGAGTTCACAGAGTTTAAGCAAGCAAAGATAAATAACATTTATCTAAACAGTAAGTTAACCAGTTATCATCAACGAGGCATAATCAACGCATGAATACACATCCTGAAAAGTAGAGAGGTTAATAGCATTTTATATACTTGGGATAACTAGTCCACGTTATTTGTAACACCATAGGATTCGTGTCCCCATTCCTGATAGTTATGACATTGCCTTCAAGCCATGTTATAATGCCGAGCATGACCAACAATTAGGATAACATAATACCCCTTCCCCATTCCCGAAGGTAGTAGGGCTAGAGCGACCAGCCATGACAGGTTTGTCAAGCCCAACAAGTCTGTTTCACATTTTCCCGTTATCTAACCCGATACTAATGGTACATGTTATTAGTGGAAGGAATCCATTGGCATGTTTTCATCTACGGTTCACAAAATAGTATATAAAACAAACGTTTGCATTTCTCAAAAGAAATTGTTACCACATGTCTTCTCCTCCAAAAGCATAATAAGTTAAAAACCAGGGACGTGAACTCACCTTGGGTGTAAAATAGTAATTCAAACAGTCAAACTAATGAAAAAGGCAATGAATCTCCTTAGACTTCACCAAGACACATAACCTGTAAGTGTTTGACCATGTTGACCGACTGTCCTCACAACACGCGGACAATAGACAAGTTGACTTGACAACACATTGGTGATTGAATTAGGTTTTCTGATATTTATCATAACATGTATATCAAATATAACATGTTATATAGCGACAAATATTCATGCATCACAATTTACTACGAGTTATCCCGCGTGTACGATGTAAGATCGACGGGGCGACCTCACAAAGTCTTGTCATTCCTCTCGATGTAGGAGACTTAGGACTTGTACACACGTATAACACATAATTAAGTTGACCTAAGGCACATAAACAAATAACCAAACAAACCAAGTGTCTATACGCATGCGTCACATAAATATTATTTTTCCGGTAGATATATATTTATCGCGTTTAAGCAAAGTTCATGTAATAATTATGTTTTTGATCACATGTTGAACATAAGGAATACATGTTTAGCACATTCCAAGTCATATCAAGTGTTCGCAATAGCATGCATGCACGTTATATCAACTTACGATCGTGTTTCGTACAATAAAAATAAATATATATTTAAACATATTATTTTTCATGCAATCAAATACCAAGACCACAACTTTTTCACCCAACATGCATTCTAAAACACGAATCATGCAACTTTATCATAGACCGGACATCAATCAACCATCTTTACCCTCCATCCATCATCCATTTACGTAAAAATTGGATTTTTATTGAATATTTCACGTAAAGTTTGCAACTTTATATCATCTAAACCCTAGATCTAGCCTTTGCATACCTCATGATAGAATCATGGATAACAATCCAATATTTATCAATGCATAAGCAAGAACCCTAAATATAATCATGGATCATCCATATCATCATCAATAATGACATTTTAATCATAAAAATCCAAACTGTATCACATATAACACTAGATCTATGCATGGAATCACTATATTAACATCATGGAAACCAAGATCTAACATAAAATTCCATGCTTGATGATTTTTAAACAAGATATAGCAAAGAAATGGACAGACCAATGATATAGAAATGATCGAAGATGAAAAATGAGCTTGGTTTCTTGATCTAACAGACCAAAACTTGAGATATGGACAAAAAATGATCAAGAACAGGATCTAAGGTTTGATAGGACGTTTTGGGAGGAGCATAAGTGTGCAAATGGGGGCTAATTATGTTTATATAGCTTGAAGTTAGGGTTTGGTCCAATTAGGGTTTTCGCGGACCGTTCGGGGGTCTGACTGGGCACTTTCACGGTCCGCAAAGTGGCTGGTCAGCCCCTCGAAAAGTGCTTCCGTCTTTCTTTATAACTTCAAATGATTCATTCGAGGAAGCGCTTTTCACTTTATATGGTCCTGTCCATCTGGATCGCAACTTTCCATGAGAGTCTTAACCTTGAATTGTACAGGAGAAATCTGTCTGTCCCTGTCTCAAATACTTTCTCTACTAGTACATAACGATCGTGTAGATGTGAAGTTCGCTCTTTGTACTTGGTGGATACGTTGTATGCGTCGTCTCACATTTCCTCTAGTTCATGTAGTTAGATGTACCTTCGTTGTTCGGCTTCCTTTATATCAAGTTTTGTAGCTCTCAGGGCCCAATACGCCTTATGTTCCAATATCACTAGGAGATGACATGCTTTCCAATAGATTAGCCTAAATGACATTGTCCATATTGGAGATTTATACGCAGTCCTAAATGCACAGAGTGCATCGTCAGGCTTTTCTGACCAATCCTGTCGATTGCTACCTAAAGTCTTCTCGAGAATCCTTTTCAAGCATCGGTTAGTGACTTCTACTTGTCTGCTCGATTGAGGATGATAAGGTGTACCTAATCGGTGTGTAACTCCATATTGTTTTAGGATCTTTTCCATTTAAGTGTTACAGAAATGGGTTCCCCTATCACTAATAATGGGTTTTCCGAATCTTGAGAAAAGCTTTTTGAGAAAACAGACTACGCTTCTAGGATCATTGGTTGGTAAGGCTTGGGCTTCGGCCCATTTGGATACCTAATCCATAACAACCAAAATATATTTATTTCCGTTGGAACTTGGGAATGGTCCCATGAAATCTATTCCCCATACGTCAAATACTTCACATATTTGAACTCCTTTTTGTGGCATCTCGTCCCTTTTGGAGATGTTTCCAACTTGTTGACATGGGTCACATCTTCTGACCAGTTCATGTAGCCTGGACCATGATGACCCCTATTGGTCCTTCATGACAATGTTTGAGGATAGAGTCAGCTTCCCAACGATCTACGCATCTTCTAATGAGCTGATATGCTCCAACCGTAAAGAGATAGGGATCGTCCCACATGTACTACTTGATGTCACACCCCGGCCCTTGGGAGGCCGAGATGACCAAGATCGCATATATTTGAAAAGCCAAAATGAATACATTCTATTAACATTTTTGAAAGTACAAGGTTACAACAAAGGAAATGAAATACAAGATTTAAATTTTACACTATTCTAAGGCAGAAGCTAAGTTTCTTCTAAGGTTGTCTTCATGTGCGCGCGAGCGAATCTACATTGGGTCTTCTAAATCTAGGTACCTGATACATACTCAAAAATGATTTTTGTCAACTAAAAAGTTGAGTGAGTTCACAGGTTTAGTCAAAACTAATCGTTGTACAAAAATGAGTTTCGCTTTGGTTTTGTCAAAAATATAATCATAGTTGTGTTTTATAAAAAATGAGCTTTGTATTGAGTATAACGTAGTTAGCGTTGTGTTTGTAAAAAATATTGAGTTTATCGTACATGTGTCAAAACGTATGTTTTTATCATACGTTTTCAAAATGGTAATCAATTTGATGGCCCATCGACCATTGGATGCTATGGCGTCAAAATGAATATAGTTCCATAATCAACCATCCTCTATCTATCGTGGTCCATACCCGATTGTCTTGCGCGTGACAACTCACCAATAGAGTCTTCCCGTAAAATATAAATAGTGAACCAACCATGGGGTTGCGATGTGTCAAAGGCCAAAATGCTGTCCCTTGTGAGGGCATCCTGAAATACATGGTCACAAGGACGTGGGGGGCATTATCCCTAAATAGCGCTATCCATTTTACCTGCGGTCCTATACCAAATACTAAGATTGTGTACATGCAAGACTAACCGGGGTAAGTATCACTAGTCCAAACATATGCGTTATCGTGTATCAAGCATTTAATACACAATCAAGAACGATAATTTAAATAAAAGAAAGTACGATAATGAAATAAATAAACATTGAGTCAAATTGAATATGTATCACTCCAAATTAATTAAAAACGAAAAAAGGGAATAGCAGTGAAGACTCATGAATGCGGTTGCGTTTCCAAAGCCTTTTGAGCTTCTTCCATTGCTTTACACCTAGAGTATTGTTTTAGACCAAATTAAGTTAAAGGTTCGGATGGTTAACCCATCGTTTGCGTTCTCATGATCGATTGAGATTCTAAATTAGTTTTGTGATCAAGTTATTATGTTGATTAATGTTAAGTGTTAGTGTGTCCTTTTTTAAATATTATTGACCAAAATCCAATGTGTCATCGTATTGTTCGTGTAAACATGGTTTGGGCTTTTATCTTATTTTTGGATCATAGAACGGTTTAGGTTTTGTTTGGGTTTGGGCCGTATGCCCAATGGGTTAGGAGTTTATTTTGAAAATTGGTTTTCATCACATGTACGTATCAAAAATCCTATAAGTAAGTATTGAAAGGTATGTGCATAATTATTGTAAAAACATCAAGTTATCCGAAATACTGTAACTACTTGACCAATTTAAGACTTTATCTAAAAACGGTTTATCATGAATTTGTATTAAAAATATATGTAAATGATGTTTATAATGCAAAATGTATAAATAGGTGTTATCATAAAACACGGTTATGGATAAAATGTGGTTTTGTAAACAAATGCTTATTAGGAAAATAAAACAATGTTACAAAAAAACGTTATTTGGGTTACTCAAAATTAAGTGGTTGGTTGTCGGGTTTTACCGGAATGCATGTTGGACCTGTACCAAAATATCCTGTAACACCCCAAAATTTTATGACTTAAGTTGTATACGTGTACTATATGTGTTAGGTAGATAAAACGTATATTGATATGGTTTATGGGTTGAGAAATGGGTAAAGGGTAACGATTTGCAAATGCTATACGTGTTTATGTTATAGATACATATGATATATGTGTTAGATAGATAAACATAATGAAACGTATGAAAAATGCATGTTTACCCGTTAACGGGTAATGATTTGATAAAATATAGGGTTATATGAATAAAGCACGTGTTGATTGATAAAACGAAATAAAGAAATGAGATAGATACGTATTTCATAACCATGATAATTGATGTATATAGTGTTAGCATTATTTACATGTTTAGAAGTGAATATGATAGAAATAAATGATAATCGGGGGAAAATACATTTACACGATTGTATTATGTTAGATATAAGTGTAAGTATATATATATATATATATATATATATATACATATATATATATATATATTCTAATGGCTTAAATGCATGTGAAATATTCATTTGATGAATATATACGTGGAATACGTGTTAGAATAGTTAAACGCGTGAAAAATAAATAAGAATGTATCCTTACGTTAAAAAAAAGATTGTTAAAAATGAATAAAGACGTAATGTATACAAGTATTAATGTGTTTATATTTATTATACTCGTCCCGAGGCTTAGGAATTAATAAAAATGTATCTAAAGTGATTCGGATACATGAACTGATAAGTATATAAAATTAGGAGGGGCTAAAACACAAATTAATGGAATATATGTAAAAATATATAAATATATACGTATGTATATAAACGTTATCGAACGTATCCCGAGCCCTAAAAATATTAGAAATATGTTCCATAATGTTTTGGTGCATAAAATAATAAAAGGGTAAAAGTTCAAGGGATAATTATGCACAAAACACAACTAATAGGACTAAATATGTAAATAAAACAAACCTGGCCGAAACCTTGGTGGCTCGCTTATCGCGTAGCACCATGGCCATCCCGGCGCGATACGCTTGGCCTGGGTTTGCAGCAGAAATGTTCTTCGTCGCATTTTTAGCCACAACGACGACGTGCAGCCCATGATTTCTTTGATTTCATGTCAAATTCGACCAGATTATCATCACCATACGTGTTGTGAGCCAGGGGCGACCTCCTACAGTATAAATACACAATCAAACAGTTCGAATTCGTCACCAATTCCTTAAATCTTCTCTCTAAAAACCCTTATAAGAACCGCAACCTTCTTCTGCTCAATTCGATAAATCTGCTTGGAGTTAGAATCCGAAATTTTGCAGTCACTCTTCATTTAGTATGATCTAAAAAAACCTATCTTAGTTTTTTATAATATTTTCTTTTTGATAGGTTTCTAAAAATGTATAAAAATTAGGGTTCTGAGCTTGTTTTGCTAAAATTGGGTGATCGGGTTGGAATTAATGTCTGAATTTTTGTAGGTAATGCTAAAATAATGTGTTTAAAAAATCCCTAAGTTTATTTCACAATTAGAAAAGTTTTGGTAAAGGTTTTGTTAACGGGTCAAAATTAGGGTTTTCGTAACGTTGTTCTGCCCAAATCGAATAAACGGTATTGAACTAAGTTTTGATATTTTAAAATATATTATAAAATGTTATAATAATACCCTAATTTGGTTTTGAATAAAAATGAGTTTTGATAAAGAAAATAGAAAAAAATGGAAAATTAGGGTTTCGAAATAAAATTATTTAATTTAAAGTAATCCAGAGGGTATGGGGACTTGAATTTTGGTATAATACCATGTATAGATATATAATAAGTATATATGAAGTTAAAATGGATAAATGATAAAGTATTAAAGATAGCAAGTTAATCGAATACTTAGAAGTTCATGCAGACCGGAAGGGTAAGCGCATGTGCACTGTGTTAGGTCCCGTGAAGGGCTCTTTAACAACGTTGGCGCAATTTGATTTAAACAAGATAAACAAGTTGCGGAAAGTAAATCAAATTGGAAGAAAGCAATTCATAAAAGGGTTATTCTGTATATCTCAAATGTAAATAATGGTTTACATGAGTTTATAGTATAACTATGTATCAACATAAATAACTTTTCTATGAGAGTGATGTTGTAATTGCTTTGAGAAGATATTGAATTGTATGTTGATGTCTTACTTTTTTTGATGAAGTCAGCTTGCCATTTATAGGAAAATGTAGCAAGTTGTATTTGGATAAGGTGGTTGAGGACGGTTGATGTTGGAGTGTGTCAGAGTATATAGAGATAAATTGAAGATATTCAATTTATCTCTTTTTCAACTGCCTTCAACTGCCTTCGTGATTAATGCCAAGTTGGCATTCATTTTGCTTGTTCTTCACATAAAGGTAGAATTTGTTCTTCTTGCAATCTTTATCTTTTGATAGTCCAGAACTCCTTCAGGACTCTTCTTTGAAGACTATAGATGCTTCCCATTAGAAGCCTTCTACAAAAACGAGGATTTCTGTAGAATTTAGTCTGTACAGAACTACTTCAAAATCTGATTGAATTGTTGCTTGTTATTTTTCTTCAATACTGACTGTTGCTTTTTGTTTGTTTTGACAATTCTTCTATTGAACAGATCAGAGAGAGATTTAGAAAAATTCTCGAAGTCAGATTTTGATGCAGCTTCAGGGGGTCATATACCAGAGGACAACACATGTCTCTTTGTTGGACTGGTTGATTTCTCCTTGAGAATTTTACCAGTGCCTGTTAACTCAGCTATGCTGAGTATGTACAGGTCTTCCACATTCATTAGTTGGTCCAAAATTGGATTTACCTCCTGTGTTTTTAGAGAAATCCTGAGACAGATGTGTTGTTTGTCTTTGTGAGGATGTCTCTTGTGAGCTGACACTGAACACATCAATGTTGCTCGTTTCCAAGTTTCCTTGACTTCTAGAGTCTCCACTTGTTGTTACATCATCTTCACTGACTGAGTCAGAGAAGATATTGTGATGTGTGGCTATGATGGGAATGTCAAGGTGGGGTGAGTTGGTTGTTTGGGCTTGAAATTAGACAAAGGCTTATTGGAGGGATGTTTGTGGTGATGAATGCTGGCTTTTGGTTTGATTTGGAGAGTTTTGGTTTTCTGGAGAGTGTTGGGCTGAGAATGTTGGCTCATGTGGTATATGTGGGGGACTCGGCGGGGTTTCCTGATGTGGTGAGTTTTGTTGTTATGGAGGAGAGAAAGGGTTGTGGTTAGCCATTTCTTCTGATGGTGATGTTGTGGTGTTGGTTAAAGTAGGTGACTGATCAGGGTTAGATTTGAATTTGTTGGCCTTGATGAGATATCTATGAAGGGCTGGGTTGTTGTATTCTAACTTAACTGTAATACCCCATGGAAAATTGCAGAAATCTATATGTGTACCTGGTCTGTAGATACCTTTGATGTGATACATTTCAGTTGTTTAGATTTCTTCATTTTCCTCTGTTCTCACTTTATCTTTGATCATTTGTGCTAGAAATATGACATAGGGCACAAATTCTGACTTCTTGCCTTTTGCTTTTTCTTTGACTCTTTTCTCCATATCTTTCCAGATTAGCAGGGCCATGTCAATTTCTTCATTGAAGCATAGACTGTATAGAAAGGTGAGAACGTTTTTGTTGATTTGATCCATGGAGCCCTTCTTGGATGTCATGGTGTGGTTGAGTAAGTTAGTAGTGAATCTCCAGGCGGGCTTTAGTTGACTTACTCTGAGATTTGAGATTTGACCATTTTCTGTAAACTTACCTCCGGTGATTTCAATGATCAGTTCTATCAGGGCTGGATCTTCTGGGTTAGAAAAGAAGGATGAGAAGTTGTCTAGTAGTGGGAAGATTTTTCTTAGATCAGATAGTTGTAGTGTGATGTTAGTGTCTATGTTCACCTTTCCTTTCATGTTTCCATCTCTCATCTTGACAGTTGCCTAGAAGTTTAGAATGGCAGATTTTGGGCATGGTTCATTGATGGTTAAAGCTGTGGCAAGTTGAGATGAATTCTTCAGAGCTTCTATGATCAACTGGAGGTTTGATGAGTATGCAGATGGGTTCAGATCGCACGGTTAATTAAGGGTGTCTAGGGTAAAATTTCATCTGGCTGGTGAGTCAGAGGATGAGGAATCTAGGTTTAGGGTTTAAGCAGAGGGGTTTTGAGTGATTTTCCTTTGGACCGAGTGTTCATCGCAGGGGTTGTAGATGTGGATGCCATTTGTGGTTTCTCAGGTTTGTGATATGAACAGTGGGATTTGGATGAGAGGGACGATGTCCTTTTATAGGTATCTCTTGATGGTGTTCCGTTTTTCAAGGTTTTCCTATAACGGCTATAATTAATTCGAATGGACGCTTTTATTTTGAACGGCAACAAAAATTATCGCTGGCCATTATGTGAATAATTAGCGAATTAATTATCGCATTTATCAGAGCCAAATTTTCATTCATTGCTCATATATTTTGGATAATTTTGATTTTTTTAGGAGACATTCTGCAATATTTTTGATCAACAGAATAAGAATTTATTTAATCAAGAAATGTGTACAGAGAGTTTAAGGCAAGTACAAATGTCTGTACACGTGCATCTATTCTGGTCTCCGTTGTGAGCAAGAGTTCTGAAGGCTTTGAATCCCGCTTCCATTTGAAGAGAAATATAAAGATGCAAAGAAGTTTGCCTTCCTGTGGATGGAAGAAAATATCCATTGGAGTCTGGTAGTCCGGAAATTGATAGTCCACTAGGAGATATTCCCTTTTGAGATACTACTTTGCTTGTCTTGATTCCCCTTGGTATTGGTTCCCAGTTTAAAGCTTGAAGGATTAATTTTGTGGAAAATCTGGGGTAGAGAATAAATCTTTCATTTACGGGTCTGTTGAGATTGCTTTGCATATGTCTTATGAGGTACAGAGAGCAATTCATGTTGTGACCTTGAATGAGAGCATGCATGACACATTGAGTGTCCTCATCTGAGAGATGATGATCAAAATATTTTGATGAGAACAAATTTGAAAATTCGAGAGAAAAAGTATTGCCACGGATGTGGAAGGTAAACTCTGCCAGCTTTTCCTTCATATAGATTTCCTTTGTATCCCATACAAGAAGAGTTTTGATCACAGCGTCTTGGTCGAAGTGACTGGGAGCAGATGGACTGTCTTTGATTTGAAGTGCTTTTTTGGTCAGATGTTGATTAAAGAAAAACAATACTCCACCGATGGATGTTCTTATTAAGGCATTATCTCCATCCTTAATAATGAGAACAACATTCCTCCAGAATTCTTGAAGTAGAGAGTAGTTGATTGGAATATCAAGAGTTAGTGCATATCCTATGGGGCAATTTTTGAGGAATTTCATCATTGGTTGATAGGACCAAAATCTGTTCCCACAGGGTGTATAGAGCATGAGGTTGTGAAGGTGAGGAACAGGGAGTGTTGTATTTTCAGGTAATGGTGGAGAAAGTTCTTTGAAAGACATGGCTGAGTTTATCCCTTTTGATAAGGTATTTCAAAGTTCAATGAGGAAGAAGGATTTTGGTTGGGAATTTTACTTTTGTGCTCCTTATAAAGACATGGTGAGATGACCAAATGAACAGAAGAGAGGGCAGAGGGATTTGACAACCTACTTTTATAGGTCATTATTGATGTTTTTGGTTCTAGAAATTTGAGCTTTTTGTTTAAGAAGTTAACTTTTCAGAGAAGTAATTTGGGAGTACATGAAGAAATAAGAACAGGTAGTTATTGAACTGGCTCCCCTTCCCCCTTCCTTCCTTTATTTATTTATTTTTAATTTTTTTTTAATTTCCAGTCATGTTTAGCATCTCCAGCTTGCTTAGTAAAAATGAGAATCTCTTTTCATCTAAAGGTTTAGTAAAGATATCTGCAAGCTGGAGTTCAGTTGGAACAAAGTACATTTCAATGTGTCCTTTTTCAACATGGTCTTTGATAAAGTGATACCTGGCGTCGATGTGCTTTGTCCTTAAGTGATGGACATGATTGGATGTGATGGCAATAGCACTCTTTGAATCACAGAAAATTGGTATTTTAGAGAGATTTATCTCGTAGTCTTTGAGTTGGGTCTGCATCCATATTACTTGAGAGCGACAACTGGCAGCATCAACATATTCAGCTTCAGCGGTTGAAGCTGATACACAATTTTGTTTCTTGGATGTCTAGCATACTAACTTACCTCCTAGCATCTGACAGCTTCCTGATGTGCTTTTTCTGTCTAGTCTACAACCTGCATGATCGGCATCTGAGTAGGTTGTTAGGGAAAAATCAATGTCCTTGGGATACCAGAGACCGAGGTCAGCTGATTCTTTTAGGCATCTAAAGAATCTTTTGACAGCTAATAGGTGAGAATCCTTGGGTTTACATTGATATCTGGCAAGGAAACATGTGGAGAACATGATGTCAGGCCTACTTGCTGTGAGATACAGTAGTGAGCCTATCATTCATCTGTATGTGTGCTCATCAACATTTTTACCATCTTTATCAGCATCAATTTTCACGTTTGTGGCCATTGGTGTTTTGAATGAGGAGCAGTTTGAGAGAGAGTAATTAATGAGGAGATTTTTGATGTATTTTGCTTGATTTATAAAAATTCCTTCTTGAGTTTATTTAATTTCGATTCCCCAAAAATAGTTTAGTTCTCCCATCATGCTCATTTCAAAGTTTGATGTCATAAGTTCCTGAAATTCTTTACAAAATGATGGACACGTGGATCCAAAGATGACACCATCTACATAGATTTGTACAACCAAGAGATGACATTTTCTTTCCTTTAAAAATAATGTGGTGTCAATGGACCCCTTTTTAAAGTTGGCAGACAAAAGAAACTCAGAGAAAATGTCAAACCATGCTCTAGGTGCTTGTTTTAGACCGTATAGGGCTCTTTTGAGTTTATAAACGTGATTTGGAAAATTTTCATTTTCAAATCCTGGTGGTTGTCAATGTAAACTTCTTGATCAATTTTTCCATTTAAGAACACACATTAAACATCCATTTGATAGACTTTGAAACCTTTGAAGGCTGCAAAGGCTAGAAATATCATGACAGCCTCAAGTCTTGCGACTGGGGCAAATGTTTCATTGTAGTCTAATCCCTCTTGTTGACATTATCCTTTTGCTACAAGCCTAGCTTTATTTATAATTATGGTGTCTTCTTCGTTTGTTTTATTTCGAAACCCATTTTGTTCCTATAACGGATTTGTTGTTAGGTCTTGGAACTAAATTCCACACATTGTTTCTTTCAATTTGACCTAGTTCTTGTTGCATGGTTAGGATCCAGTGGGGATCCTGAAGGGCTTCTTCATATTTTTTTGGTTCTATTATACTGGGGGAATCCAGCATAGAGACACTGATTGGCTGAGGCTGATCTGGTTTGGACATTTTTGTTTTGATCACCAATGATTAAATTTATGGGATGATCTTTTGTCCATTTTGTTGCTGGAGGAAGAGTGGCTAATTCTTCACTCCCAAGCACTAGGTTGGTTGTGTCAGTGTCTTGACACTCCCCCTCAACTGATGGACAGTCAGCTGAGTGCAAGATCTCATTTACAGAATCATTTAGGAGCTCCGGAGTGGAGTTCTGTAATGTTTCTGTTGTGGCACTTTTTCCAATCAAGGGGTGAGAGTCAAAGATTTCATTATTTTTGTCTTTTGAATGAGAAATTTCATTTTGGTTCACAACCTCTTTGCTATATTTGCAGTGATATTTTGTGATAACGTTTTTTGAAAGAGAAGAAAATATGGGAACATTATTTTCATCATCAGAGTTTTATTCAAAAAATTTGTAAGATGCTTCTTTTTCTTTTTATGAGATTGTTACTCTAGAGATGCATTCTTTATTATTTGGAGATGTGGAACTAACATGCATAACCATTTTATCATCACTAAATGACACATTTATACTTTCTCATACCACTTGAGTTTTTAGAACAAAAACTCTATATGCTTTTGCTTTGAGTGAGTATCCAATGAAGATTCCTTTATCGGCCTTTTTCTCGAATTTCCCGAGGTAATCTTGATCGTTTAGTATGTAGCACCTGCATCCAAAGACATGAAGAAATTGTAAGTTAGGAGTTTTCTTATTGATTGCTTGGTAGGGAGTTTGATTGATCCTCTTGTTAATGATTGATCTATTTTCAGTGAAGACCCGCTTAACTTATTCTAATCATGAGTGGGATCGGGTGCTTCTCTTCGAGGATGCTGTTGCAATTGCTTCAGCACAGAAGTAGATGAGAAGATTTGCCGAGGAAAGCATGGATCTGGCGGCTTCTACTAGAGTTCTGTTTCTCCTTTCTACTACCCTATTTTGTTGTGGGTCATTGGTGCCGAGAACTCATGAGATATGCCTTTTCTGACTAGATATGTGTCTAGTTTTGAGTTTTTGAATTCGGTTCCATTGTCAGATCTTATTCTTCTTACTTTTAAGTGCATTAGTTTTTGTATTCTTCTTATAAAGTTAATGATAACATCTGTTGTTTCACTTTTTGATTTCAAAAGACCATGTATATCTGGAGAAGTCATCCACCATAACTAGGATCTACTTCTTTCCAGCAAGACGTTCTGTGCTTATAGGTCAACAGATATCCATGTGGATTAGTTCGAGTGGTTGACTTCCAGATATTTTTTGAAGACTTTTATGAGAAGTTTTTTTTTTCATTTTTTCCATTTGACAATCTTCACATATTTCTTCAGATTTTGAAGATGTGGTGGGAAGACCTTTTACCATCTTTTTATTTGCTAGTTCAGCAATTGTTCTAAAATTTAGATGGGATAGTCTTTTGTGCCAAAGCTCAGATTCCTTGTTAGAGGATTCTGAAACAAGATAGAGAGACTCATTTGAAATCAGATTGTTGAAGTTTATAAAATAAAGACTCTAATTTATTCTTTTTCCTGTTAAGTAAATTTGACTGTCGTTTAGTCCAACATGTTCACACTTGTTGGAGTAAAGAGTAAGTTTGAAGCCTTTATCACATAATTGTCCACAGCTTAATAAGTTGTATTTTAGACCTTGGACATGTGACACATTTTCAATTGTGACTTCACCATTGGTAATGGTTCCATACCCAATGGTTTTGTATTTTATACCATCACCAAAAGTTATGGATCTTCCTTTTCTCTTCACATAATTGTTTAACAGTTTTATTCCCCCAGTCATGTGGGAAGAGCATCTAGAATCACAATACCAGATTTGTTGTATGTGATGCTCTTGGCATTTAGTTTGAACCTTTTGACTGTTGTGTCGATTTTTTTTCTATAATGAGGCATAAAAGAGGTTTAAGAGTTTCCTTTTTGTGCCTTTTGATTCTAGAAAATTTCATTTCAGAATGATGGGATCTGTTGGCTATGCAATCCATCATGGAATCATCAACTTCTTTTGGAAGGTTGGTAATTCTAGATTTCCACTGTGGATGTTCCTCCCAAGCAAGCATAGGGAGGTTAGCTAGTGAGCCGAGAGATTTCTCATTATTCTGACTTGAGGACATTTTAAAGAGCAGGATCTTTGAATATTGATTATTCAATCTGCTCTGATACCAATTTTTGGGTCCCGTGAAGGGCTCTTTAACAATGTTTGCACAATTTGATTTAAACAAGATAAACAAGTTGCGGAAAGTAAATCAAATCGAAAGACAACAATTCATAAAAGGGTTATTCTGTATATCTAAAATGTATATAATGGTTTACACGATATGTATCAACAGAAATAACTTTTCTATGGGAGTGATGTTGTAATTGCTTTGAGAAGATATTGAATAGTATGCTTGATGTCTTACTTTGTTTGGTGAAGTTAGCTTGCTATTTATAGGAAAATGTAGCAAGTTGTATTTGGATAAGGTGGTTGAGGACGGTTGATGTTGGAGTGTGTCAGAGTATATAGAGATAAATTGAAGATATTCAATTTTTCTCTTTTTCATCTATCTTCAACTGCCTTCGTGATTAATGCCAAGTTGGCATTCATTTTGCTTGTTCTTTACATAAAGGTAGAATTTGTTCTTCTCGTAATCTTTATCTTCTGATAGTCCAGAACTCTTTCAGGACTCTTCTTTGAAGACTACAGATGCTTCCCATTAGAAGCCTTCAACAGAACTGAGGATTTCTGTAGAACTTAGTCTGTACAGAACTACTTCGGAATTTCCGGAGTAGTCCTGTATGAATACATAAATCATGTAGAAATCTGTAATTCATACAGGCTTTTGTATCCTTTCTCTTTTAAGGATGTATCTTATCTTTTCTTCTAATACTTGACTGTTTTGTGTTATAATTACATTGTGTTCTAACACACTGGGGTTTCTGGCAAAGCGAGGGTGTCGCATAAATCCCAACTAGGACCTGGCATACCTCACTGGGTGATCCCAGAGTGAGCGTTTACTTATAGGAATGTGTGTCTTCGTATTATCGTTAAAAGAAAAGGATAACTGCCTAAAGGGCATTTTCATCATATTGACCTTTGAAGGGATAAACTTAATAATTGAATATTATTAAGATAATAAGATGTTAAAATAAACATATTACGTTAACGCCATACAATATGCGATTAGGTTTAATTGGAAGTCATAACAGAGGTTTTGCCTGAATTAACTGCTTAAGAGAATAAGGTGAGTTCTATGAGCCCATTCTTTAAATTTTTTAAATGTTTTCGGGCTGATAGGCATATAAATGTTATGAAACTATGTTCAAATAGTTATAACTGAAATATTGCCCATTTTAACTGTTAGAACTGTTAAAAGGTTTTTGACTGATATATACGTGAAAGGTTATGAAAATATTATGAAAATGATTATTGATGAAATGTCTTACAGTATTAAACTGTAAAATGGCTGTTGATTTGAAATATATGTGAAAAGGTTGTGATAATGTT
>JBCNJP010000235.1:119031-137612 GCA_039602395.1 Deinandra increscens subsp. villosa | reverse complement strand
TTGTCCCCAGTTTTGGCTTAGTCCCAAGTTTATCGGGCTTGTCCCCAGTTTTGGCTTAGTCCCAAGAATCTCGGGTTTATCCCCAGCTTATTTTTAACTTGTTTACTCTCAGAAGTGTTAGCTTCGGCCGGAGGCCAAGAAGCTTCTTAAAATTGTTTCAGGTTTTGGAGGAAGCTGAGACAAGTGCTGAGAAAAGTGTATTCAGGATTCTCATAGGAATCCCAAATCAGGTGAAAGAAGATATGAATGTTTGAAATCGGAAAATCGATTAAGGTAAAATTCAAAGGTCAGTTTTTACTGTCTTGAAGACTAACCTATCATGTTATTTAAGTCTCGAATGGTTTTCCAACATACAAGTCATTTTTTACTAATTTTTGTAAACCAATCCTATTTATGGAAATTTCAACACAAATCACAACATGAGAAGCCAAAAGATACTAATATTATTGATAATTACGGAAGGTTGTGAGCTTCTCAAGCTTCGTCCAGAAAACCTCAGGATCCCTCCACTTGAGAAGCTCGAAGGTCAAAAGATTGTTTTTAGGAATCCTGGTTTCGTCTTGTAAACACAAGATCCCTCCACCAGGATCCCTACCATTGTTGTTTGTTGCTTGTTCATTACAGGAAAAGGAAAATGTTTCACCCAAAAGAACCACCAAAAAACACATAAAAAAGTGGGCTCAGACCATTGCATTGTCCTCATCGCCCACTGTCTTCTCCTCCTCCGCCTGCTTCACCACATCCTCCAGCTTCTTGCCTTCTCCCAGCTCCAACACATATGCCCTTGTCATCGCCACCGGAGAATCCGGAACCATTTTTGAGGAGCCACCATCATTCCCGTCTTTTCCTTCCCCATCGCCATCTCCTCCTAATGATTCCAAGACTAGCCTCCAACCTGCTATGTCCCAACCTGGAACCTGAAAGCCAGCCGCTTCGGCCTCTTCTGCCATTTGAATTTTGCATTCTAGGACGCTCCGGGCAGCCGAGAGTTGGCCGGTTTCAGCATCAGCGGCCATCTTGGCTTCCAGGGCTTGACGCTGCTCAGTGAGCTTATGCTCATAGAGAAGGGTCTTACCCCTAGCAGTCTCGGCTTGAGCCTGGATCTTCTCGTTGGCTTCGATGAGCTTCTTCTCCATGTCCATAGCCCGGAAGCTCAGCTTCTCGACACCCTACACAAACAGGAATCCTGTTCAGCAGCTGTAACAGGTATGAAACTAACATTAAATTATTTGAGCTTCTTACCAGGTTGATCATGGTCTGCATCGAGAGGATCTTGTTGCTGACCTCGGAAGGGGCAAGATCTTCGAAGGTTTCCAGGTACACCACGGGAGCTGCTGGAGTCTCAAGGGCCTTTCTCTTCTTGGAAGCTGAGGCTTTTGGTCGGTTGACAGGCGGCTTGGAGACGGTGGGATGCTCAAGTTGTTCCTTCTTGACTTTGAGGAGACTGTCAAGATCCTTCAGGGAAAATGAGGCGCTGGATTTGGGAGCTGCAGACAGAAACAGGTTATTAATATCTAGGATGCTCGAATAAGTAAACAATTCAGAACCCTGCGAAGACTTACCAGACATGGCGGGAGTGTGGTCGGCTGAATAGCTGTTTTCGCTGGTTGTTGCTTCAAGAACTAGGGCTCTCTCGCTGGCAGGAATCCGATAAATTGCTTCGAGCTTCTTGAAATCAGGCTGCTTCTTGATAAGATTCTCGAATTTGGGTGCTGCAAAGAAGAAAACAACAGAAAAGTTAGACATATATCGGAAAGTTAGCAACAACAAGGAACTTCAATATCCTACCCTTCTCAACCCACTTCAACGGCAACTCCGTCCCCTCAGGAATCGAGTCTCGTTTGACGAAGAAAAAACGCTTCTTCCAGTCATGGTCATTGTGGGAAGCTCGGGGAATCAACTGGGAGGTGGAGGTACGAGCCTGGAGAACAAATCGGCTACAACCATGGGTTCTTAACTTATATGCTTCACAGATCTCAGGAATCCCGATGTCGAGGTTCCTGGTTTGGTTCAACTGGTCCAGAGAATACAAGATTCTCCAGACCATCGGCATGGTTTGGGAATATGAAAGCCGGGTGGTTTTGAAAAACTGAGTAACGAGCTCTGGAAAGGGGAATGTCATTCCGAGCGAAAAAGGGTAGTACATGAAACAGACCCAAGTTGTAGACATGAAATCGGACTTGACGAGAGAACTATAGGGTCGGAAAACGGTTTCCGGCGGATAATGCCGGAATTCTTTAGTTCGAGGATATCGCGATCGTCGAAGGAACAGCTTTCTTCCTCACAGGGGATGATATACCCCTGATCATGGAAATCTTCGGCGATCGGAGAGCTTAACGACGAAGAAGATCGAGTGTTTTTCTTGGCCATGGCCGTAAAACACGAAGGAAAACGAGAAAGAAAGAAGGGGACTGACCTGGAATACCGGAGAAGCTCGAAAGGGTTTTGCGAAGAAGATGGTGAAGATCTCGTGGATTTACCTCCTATTTAAAGAAAAACGTCCCATCTCTTGGACGCCGAGAAATCAGTCACATCCTAACTGCTTTTACCGTCTACACGCCGTTAAAATGGCATTTTTTTGAATTTTAACAGCTGTCAAACTTATCCACAGCTGTTGAAATTCAAGGGGCAATTGTTGGGGGTGTATTTTCAGGATGCTCACAGGAAGCTCAGACAGTTCAGGAATCCTATTGTCATCTGGGAATCTTGTAAACTCAGGTATCCTGATTATATTATTTTTACTAACCCTCATATTTGCCACATGTTTATTTGACCAGGTATCACCGGAGTCATCAACTACCTCCGAAACTTACGCTCCAGCTGAAGAAGATCGTGGACCAAGTGAACGGAGAGGCCCTTAACGGTCGAATTAGTTGGGCGATAGGATCCCGGGAATCCCGGAAAGTTTGTTATTATTGTATTTGTTATATAAATCGAGGATTCGATCAGTAGGAACACACAACACACTTTCATTAGCTTGCGAGTACAAATCATTGTAACACTTAGCTCTGATCGATCAAACCTCCAACCCATTGTAGCGAATTGTTTGATCATTAATAACATTGACTTGGTGGCGGTTTTTCAGCCGGCACCCGAGGTTTTTATCCAGGATTCCTAGGGGCGACTCGAAGGATTCTGGAGTTTTCCTCGCTAAAATCCTTGTGTTATCATCCCAACTTGGATTACTTGCTCACTTGATAGTTAAGCACACTACCTCACAATCTAAGTTTGGAATACAGGATTCCTAAGTGAATTTTTGACCAAAACAAGATGCCATAGGGAAGTTTCGATTCCTCTTGGTATTCCTTCCTATCCTAGAGCCTGACAAATCAGCCTCGTTAGAAACCTTGGATACATTATGAACCAAATGTTCATAGAAGCTTCGCAGTTGATTTGCATGTGCCTTAGTAAGTATGAGGAATAGTTCATTTTGAGTCCTCTTACTAAGTCATGTATGACACGCTTATGTCACGGTAGGCAAGGTGGTGGTCAGAAAATTTAGGGGAGAAACAGAGTTGGATTTGAGTGAAGAAGTACAGCCAGACGTGTGGCAGGTACTTTCTATTTGCTTTCCCCTCGACAAAGTCCCCGTTGTAGCCCATGTTAATGAAGGTTTCAGTGACTTGGACTCTATCGAAGTTTGTTTCCCCCTCAGCATCCTTGAGTTGAAGAGTCCAACGGATGGCATAGCAACTGTGGTTCCTAAAACCTTTGAGATGATGGGGTTCCCTTCTTGAGTCTCGTCAGATCTGATGTTTCTCCAGAATTCTTGAAGAAGATCGTGGCTAATTCGGGTTTGAAGAGATATAGCATATCCTATTAGGTAAGTAAGAAGGAATTTGTGACACCCGGTCCAACAATCCAGGTCAAACCCGTTTTTTTACTATTTAATTATGTTAATTACGTGCATTACCTGGTCTAATTTATCCGTTAATTACTATTTTGTCTGATAAATCTAACGTAGATAATTCCCGTGTTTGTATTGGAAACATATACCCATAACATATAGAAGATTTCATAAAATAATTTGTGGAACTTTAATAATAAGAAAACAAATATTAAAATATACTTTTTTTATATTTTTCTTAAAAACTAGTGTCAAGAAATAACATCAATGACACATCAAACTTTTAAGAGATTATATATTTAAAACAACTTGGTTTTAAATATCCACGATAGTCGAGCTTAAAAATCACGCAAAAAACAAAACCATTTTGTTAACACTCGCGTATTAAAAACATTGTTACATAAAACATTATGTAAATAAATAAACAACTCAACGTGTCGTTGTTTTTCAAACTCGAACAAACTAAATATCATAACGTTTATCAAGACTCATTCGAATAACCTCGCCTCACTCAGGACA
Organism: Deinandra increscens subsp. villosa; assembly: GCA_039602395.1. Taxonomy (NCBI): domain Eukaryota; kingdom Viridiplantae; phylum Streptophyta; class Magnoliopsida; order Asterales; family Asteraceae; genus Deinandra; species Deinandra increscens. Next base: position 133,246 of record JBCNJP010000235.1, on the reverse strand, counting down.
CTAACCGTTTGATCAAAACCTAACGCGTAACCCCGTTTGGACCCAATTCAGCCCAGCAAGCCCAAAACGCGTTTTCCGAGCCCACAACTTAACCCGGTGACCCAACCCAACTACCCAATGAACCGACCCAAATCGCCAACCCGACCCGCAACCCAATAGGCCTAGTCGCCCCTCCCTTCACTTCGGCCCAACCGAGGGATCGGCCCATCCCTTTCTTTTTGTGATTTACGGCCCAAGCAACCAAACTCAAATACATGGTTTATTTTTATAATATATAGCCCATCACCTTTTTTATAAAATCCTATTACCGCCTTTGTAATATTTTATAAAAACTAAGACTTTATAGTTGGTGATTTCATGTAACACTTTATAAAAACTAATCACCCATTAATCTCCGAACACGTGACATATTTTATAAATAAAAATCAACCTACAAGTTTTAGTTAGTAGATAATTGTCTTTCAAATTTTAAAAACATAAGCCTAATTGAAAGATACCATTCAAATCAATAGACTTAGTTGTCTTGTACCATGTAACCTATGGATTAAGGTTTGAACTAGTGGTCATTCCCTCATAAACATCAACATGAATCAAGAGCACCACCATCATCAAGCACACCACAAATAAACACCCCTCTCTCTCCCTTGCACTTTCGGCCGAACACCCCCAGCTCCACCTTCTGCCACCGCCAAGCACCCTCCGGCCACCCTCCTGCCACCGTTGGACCGCTGGAAGTCACCACCAAACCGCCGCCACCCACCTCCTCTTTCATGGCTCACCCAACACCTCTTGTGAGTCCATCTAAACCTCCACTTTCTCTATGTTTTCCTACATATTCTAACACCCAAGAAACCACTCCAAGTCTTGATGAAATCCTTTCTCATTTTCTACACTTCTAAGCAACTAAAGTGAAAGAAACCGTGAACTTGTTATTTGTTTTGTATAACTTTGATCTAAAACATATTTTGGTGCCTTGAGGCTTAAATCTAACCAAAATGTGGGTGAACCCACCAAGAAACCATTAGAAGTATTGAGTGTACACGATGATCTTTCATTTCTCTTTGATTAATTCATTTTGGATCAAGAATTACCCTAAGTCTTTGTCTAAATGAACTCATACTTGAGTCATGTTCTTGTTTTCATTTTGCTACAAATTTTCTTCTAACAAGTCCTAACACAAAGTGTTAGTTGATATTAATTTAGACCTCATTTTATGATCACATTAACTAGTTAAAATGACATAAAGATTCATGGGTGTTAACCTACCTATTATATTTTTTATTATGATGATTTTGGTTCTAACACAAAGTTTTAGTAGATATGTTATAATTATGGGAACAAATAAAAGATTTAACTTATGTTAGTATATGTGTTCTAGACATGAGAATAATTAAAAGTCCTAACTTGTGTTAATAGAATATATCTTGGACATGAAAACTCATAAAAATCCTAATATTATGTATTTGTGGATAAATATTAATCATGGAATTTATATAAAATAACCTACATGTTATTGATGATTAATTAGTTACATTAAAGACTTGTGACACCCAAAATCCTAAAACATAAATGTATTAGTGGATTTAATGAAAGGGAGACCCAAAATAGATAAAATGTTTTTGCCTAAATCTAATTAAAAATGTTATTAAATTCATACCTTGCATATTTTATTTATGACACATTCTATGGGGTATAAATATGGATTTATGGCTATAAAAGGAATGTTTGAAAGCCTTGGAATTTTTCCTTAAAAAGACTAGATACAAAAAGGTGATTTTTTGTAATTTAAGACATGTTTTTAACATTAAAATATTATAAAAATCAAAACTGGACCAAATATGCATATGGACATATTTTTATAAATATTTTAAGTGTTTTTTATGAATCAAAGTGATCAAAATGGAGGAACGTTACGTAGGAAGAAAACCGGGATCAAAACGGCAATATACGCAACAATAAAACTCAATATTTGTAAGTTAATGTCGAACTAACCAAACATTATATTATAAGCTTTCAAATGATTAGAAAAACTAATTTTAAACATCTAATTAAAAAGTCATGAAACCCAAGTGTCATAAAAACCATTTTATAAACGAAACCGTTTACTACGATTTCTAAAAATAGAAATAAATATTTTAGTTTATAAAATATTGAAAAGATTTCTATTATCTTTAGAACACTAAATATTTTGATACGAAACTAATCGTTACGTATATTTAACGTGTTATCGAAAACGTCTTCGAAAGGTTAAATGGTAAAGGTAATTGTTTTGCGATTTTAAAAATGATAGACAATTATTTTTCTATCTTATAATTATTTAAGGAGTTTTTAAACCTATGGGTTCCTAAAAACTCACTAAATTAGTTATTTATAATTATTAGACAATAATTATAAACTTTAACTAAATATATATATAACAAGATGGTGATCCGCCCGCGCTTCGCGGCGGGCCACCCATTTTTCAAAACGCCGTGGCCAAAGTCAAAAACTCTAAAAGTGATTTAAAAGTTGACCACTTGCGCTTAAGTCTGAAAAAAAATACCACATGTACATGACACGCGACCTAACACCCAATTTTTAAAACGCTGTGAGCAAAGTCAAAAACTCTAAAAGTGGTCTGAAAGTTGACCACCGCGTGTTGCGACGGGTCACCTTTTAACGACTATAAAGGATGACGTAAGTCGAAAAATCTAAAAGTATACTAAAAACGAAAGTAAAAAAGTTAAGGGCTATGAAACGTAAAATAAATAAAAAAACAACATGACACGTATCATTTAATTATTGGATTGAAAACATGTATTGGTTAGACATGACACGTGTCATGCTATTAGTAGTTAGGCATGACACGTGTCATGCCCTCATTGGTCAACATATGAATAGTATTTTTGTAGTGTATGACAACCAATTATTTTTGTAAATATATATAATTATATAAGTGTTAAATAATAAAACATTTTTTTTATTTGTCACCAACTTATATTACCCCATTAATATATATAACTTGAAATAGTTTTGACATGATTATTTTTGCAAGTTAAATATAATTATTTGACAATAATTATAATCAAAGGTTTCACTAAACAATAGTTATTTTATAACTTGTCGTAATTGGAAATTCATAACTAGAAACATATATGTATTCAATCGAACGATAAAAAATAGACATTATTATTTAAACCAATGTTCAAAACTTGATTGATATATTTTCTTAATGATTTATTTTATCTTATGACGTTTCATTTATATTTATTTAAACATAAATATGATCATTATACGTATTTATTTAAACAATAAATACTAACGATCGGGGTTTCCAAACGAATACAAACGGGATTAATGTATCAAGACTTGACCCGTATCACTTGAGTGACACTTGTTACTCAAATGATAAAAACCCTTGTGCAATTGTCTTATTTATATATTATTAGGACATTTCTTGCTAGCTACAGTATCCGGCATATTTAATTTCACTACTTCACCTGATCAAGTGAGTTTCTGAAAAAGCATGTAATGGATCGATTCTATGGTAGATAACATTGAGATCGAAGTTTTGTCATATATCGTGCTGAATGATTATATAAACCGAAGGAGTATACATCGATTAAGGACCGAGGGAGGTTGGACAAAACCTCCCTCTCAACACATAGATCTGGACAGAAACTTACAATGAATTACAATGACGAAGCTATTTATACTCATTTAATTATGTCCGAACTGGGCACCACCCGAAGTGGTCCGAACTCATCGAACTCCCAGTTCGGATCCACTTCGGATGCACACGAACTGCCACTTCGGGTCCAGTTCGTGTCACGATATGTTTTCCACTCAGCTCAGTTTGTTTTGACAATTCGAACAGTAACAGCCACACAAGGTTCATGTATCAACAATTTCACGGCCCCTTCTTTTAAACTGTTTTATATACTTTGGGGAGAAATCATGAACAAACAAACATTTTTACGTGATATTATGGCCTAACTATTAAACGCATGATTACATGTTCTTTTAGTGTCCAACTAGAGTACATTTCGTTATATAACGTTTGTACACAAAATTGCATTATTAGTTGATTTCCATTAGCTCTGGTATGAAACAATAGCTAGTGAATAGATTTATTTGGGTTGACAAACTTACTTACAATTGGTCGCTCCAATCTTGACTCCATGGTTTTAGTCAATAAGTACATGCCAGTTATTCAGTTCTATTCGGTATTTCTTGGGCGAGATGCCATGAGTGGGTAATCTGTTAGTGTTTGAAACCAAGGTTCATGTGAGATCATACAACCACAATGGTAATCCAATTTAATATTTAAGTATGCCATAAACTGTTTCACAATTTATGTGTAGAGTCTTAAATATGTGAACCTCACCAACATTATGTTGACCTTTTAAACTCATGTATTTCTCAGGTAAATGAGCTAATTCCAAGACATGCAAATGGGGCTTTCTTATAACTATCAGACCTACAAGATCCGGAGTCAAAGTCCCTATCCATCTCTAATTAAACATTAAGTATTTTCTATTATCAATTAAGACTTTGTTATTCGAAATGTAAGACTTTGTTATTCGAACTGTAAGACTTTATCATGTCACCCCAACTTTTCCGCTGCAAACAATGGTATGTCGTTTTCTTACAATGTTTTGAATGAAGTAGAAGTCGTTATATGTATCCACGACTATGATTCCATCCGTTCACGCCTCCATTTTCAAATATTCAGGGTGTGACATAATTTCATCATTCTATGGTAATACCAATATTGGGGATCATCTGGGGTAAATAGTGGCATATTGTGGGTTTCATAGAAAGGGAGAACAATCCTTTGTTCATGTTGAGCAAAAAACTGCTGGAATGCCATTTTTTAGAGTTTGATTTGAAATGGATGAATCTCAATGGATTTAATTTAGGTGAAGAGATGAATAAAGACGATAGCGATAGCAGAGACTTTATAGCCAAAAGTTGTACACACAAATGTCTGGGTGTGAGTTGCTCATGTCATTCTAGTATGGATGCCGACTATCTAGTGATTAAATGGGGGTGGTTGAGTTATCTGTGAGTGAGCATTAACTAAATTTTATCATTTCCTATTTTAGCATTAAACATTTCTTTATGAAGAACTTGCCTCTGCACGATTTGTATCCTGAGTTGCTCAATCCGTGTTTAATGTTGATTTGATATGAATCATTTTACTTCCACCGGTGTTAATTTGTTATCTCATGAGGTATTGCAGTCAACTTGATAGAATATCTCATGAGGAAAAGCCATGATTAGTACAGTTTTGGCTCCATCCTCATTTGTTTATTTTGCTCTATCCTCACAACTCCACCACTTCTAGGGGTGTGCACGGTTCGGTTCGGGTTTTTGCGTAACCGAAACGGAACCATAAATTTTAGTTTTTTATATTAAATAACCATTTAGTTTTGGTTATTTCAGTTTCGGTTTTAAAGTTTGGTTCGGTTCGGTTTTCGGGTTTATAACCGAAAAGACCAACCTTAAGTAAAAACTAAAAACTTGGACTGGAATTTAACTTATTTTTCTTAGTGGACCATGATATATGTAACATCCCCATTTCGAGATGTTCTAAATTAACCGAGGTGTCATATAATTGGTGATATTATGAGGAAATTGGGGATTTACTATGCTAATACCAAATTTAGAACCTAATAATATCTCGAAAACCATAAGATGTAATGTTTTGATAAATTGAGGAAAATGCGAAATTTCGTCCCAAATCCTAAACACGGTTAGGATGTTAAAAATAAGTAAGTGCAATATTAATAGTTATTACACTTATATAAATGTTTTAAGACATTTTTATGTAAAATATGTTATTGAAATGATAACATAAGGTTTTATGAGAAATATGACAAAGTTTGGGATTTAAAGGCAAAATGGCCAAACTAAAGGGATTAGGAGTGTCAATTTTGAAAGTTCACTTATGAAATCTGGAAATCAGATTTGGGGCTGGGAAAAATAACGTGAACTCTCCCCCTTTCATCCCCAAAATTGAAATTTTGCAACAAGAGTGTTCAATGTGCGATTTTGGTGGGTTAAGCAAGAAATTGGAAGCTACAAACATGGTGAAACTCTTGGAGGTTGTTATGTAAGTAATCTTAATTTACTTGTATGCTAAGTTCCGAATTTCTAAGATGAATTTGGCTATTAGAAGCTGCGATTTTGATGTAATCATTGTTGATAATGCTTGGTATGCTTGCTTAAGAGTTTAATCTTGAGAAGCTAGTGAAATTAAGCATGAAAAACCCCAAAGTTAGATTGTATGATTTAGGGGTTGAGGAGTTAGAGAATATAACTCTATTTGCTGAAATTATGTGATGAATGTATGTTACAAGTTTCCTATGAGCGCGCGTTGCACGCGATGTGCCTTTTGAACTGGGCTCGGGTGTTTTTTTGGCATATGACACTAACGTTGATGGCTTGTCAGTACACGACATACCATCAGTATCAATCTATGTTATTTGTTACCAAAATTTCCCAAATATATGATCAAAGTATATATGATTGTTTATCATACTCTTTTTCACAACCTATCAAAGTATATATGATTGTTTATCATACTCTTTTTCACAACTTGTGATAAACAAACACCATGCTCAACTCCAATTTAAATACCTTTCACATCATAAGCTACTTCTATGAGCGCGCTCCTACCCGCGATGTGTTTTTTGAATCAAGCGTAGGTTTTGTTCGACGTATGAAAAACAATTTGACATCTAGATAAATACAAATGAAAAAGAAGGTCGCATACCTTCCCTTTTAAGCTTATAGAAGAGACAAATTAAATAAAGACAATAAAAGTAAAGAAAGCAAATTTTTTTTATATATGAACATGTTGAAGAATAGCATCATGAAAACAATAGATGAGGTACCTCTTTTATAAAATCTAATAACAAAATAATTTGGGTCATATTTTCATCATAACCCTATGTACAAAACTAAAGAAAACAAATTTATAGTTGCAAATGGAAAGAAGGGTGCAAGCTTTTAAGCATTCAAGCAGTTGCAACAAACATATTTAACATGTTCACATAATACTGAACAACACTATCAATATCATTCAATATATCGTCATGTTCATGTTAAAATTTCTAATGAATTTTTCAAACTGTAAAACACTGACCTAATTATCGAAGATAGCGGTAGACCACGTCCATTTCGTAAGAATTCATATCAATGATCCTAGAAAAAAAACTTTGTTACCTTCCGTAACCTTATTAACAACCTCATATATCAGGTGCTTAGCATCCACAAACATGAATTCCTTACAAATCCATAAAATAAAGAAATAAATTAAACTATTGAAACAAAAACGTTAAGAACGAAAGGGTGAAGAGCATAAGTTCTTACAAATAATTGCATATTAATTCTTGTACTCAACTCTGGTGATCGCTTTATATCCATTATGTAATATCCACAAAATAACAAAAAAACTGAGACATTCAACAAAAAGAAAATTAGGATAAGTCCATTAAATTTAAAGATAGACTGAAGAATGGAGAATGAGTTTATAAGCTAAAAGAGAGGAAGATCTTCACAAAGAATTGATTGGCCATCATAAGAAAAGGATTACATGCATCAAGGGCGACTTGAAATCGCCCAAATTCTCATTTAAACCTTTCGGTTATGTTGTCACCTCTGCAAGAAAACAACATAACAAAACACATCATACATGGGTAGAACTACATAAACCAAATCTACTGTTCACCGACAACTTGCCCTTGGTTTGGTGATGGTTTGCCTACACAATTAAGAGCAATAGCTGCTCTGTATAACAAAAAGGCAATCACGATTTAAAATATATATATATATATATATATATATATATATAAAGACCAGATAAGATTAACAAAGCAATAAAGTTTCAAGAGTGTGAGAAATTACCCTCCCATGAGATGCATTTTCCTTGCATATGACCATAATGGTTTACTGGCAAACCAAGACAGATCTGCATGACATATTTAACATGAGGGTATTTATATTAACATGTAGTTATTACACAACAAAGAAGAAACTTGCAGAGAGCTTAACATCTGTTCAAAATAGCTTTTATAAAAAGCCTTGTGTAACTCGTTTACTTAATACAATATTAATCTCACATGTTGTTTTTTAAGGCTTCTTTTACTTATTTGATTTGGTAAAAAAAAATCTCTGCATATATGTATATGGTACTAAGATCTAATATAAACAAAAGTGAATCTAATCAAATCAAAGAGATGGGCCAAAACATAACTTTTAAAGCAACTAATATCATACTCACCACCCAGATGTTGCTGAAATTATTAAAAACACTTCCTCATCCCTTCATTTGGTAAAAAAGGAGTCCATGATGCCTCAACTGCACACATTATTAACTGCATAATACTGTGACGCTGAAAATGGCAAAAGACAGCACACAACATGCATGTCAATGATCTAAAAATAGAGCATGAATGCATAGCATCATATCTTAAAACTAAACTTAAGCCTACTCTAAACTTTCCCCATGAAACTTATCTGCTTGTTATTGCAAGCATCTCAACGAATTAGTATTTGCAAAACATACACAACATCAACTATCAAAAGATGAACACATTACCTTGGATTAAGGCAAGAACAGTCTCATTCCCTACCACCTCTATCACCGTTGTTGCGCGAAGGTTCACCTCTATGGTATCCACCTACCCCTGTAGTGAAAAAAAACAAAAGAAACTCCATCGAACGTTTTAAGAAGATTACATTCCTTCCAAAAGAGACAATAAACAATCCCAAATTTTTTTACAACTTTTGCCACATGGTATTGGACCCGTCCAACCATATGGCCACCTGCACATACACCTCAATATGCAAACATAAATACCTTATAAACCATGTATGTATCCTCCCACCCACATCAAATACACCTGATAACCCTTACATCAACAGGTGTAACTGGCTTGAATGAGGAAGACTCTCTTGGTGTCCACTATGGTTCGCCTGTTACAAAATAATTTTAAAGATAATTATATTTCTAAAATGTGAAAAAAAAATATGATAGAATGTCTAAGATATGATGATAAGTGAGCCTTGTTGATAAACATCAACATCTAAGGTTTGTTTCATCATCATGATCGTCTCTACACAATTGAAGTATCTATATATAAACCATGGAGGTAGAGAATGAAACCAGAACTTGAATTTTGAAGAAACCAAAAGCCTGTTACAAATTTTCATCACAAAAGAAACCCCATCAAGTAGCCTATTTAAAATAGCATAATCAATCAAAAAGAAAATTTTGAGTTGTAGTGTTCCTTGCCAACTAAATCGCATTCAGAGCGTTTAAAAGAAAAACAAAATTGAACAAACTCAGAGTACCTAACCTAATTTCAACCAGCAGATAATATTAAGGAAATCAAGATAAAAGCAAAAACCCAGATACCTGCAACCCTAATCGACGAAAGGGAGAGAGGATGATGAAGGCGCCATTGAGGAAACAACCATACTTGAATTTGGGGTTAGGGTTGTGATTCGGTGATATGGAGGCACAAAAACGATCAGTTAATACACAAAATCAAGTGCGGAAACAACATTAACGGTTCTTAACCATCGATTTTCTTACGAACTCCATGGTAGCCGGTGGATTGATTTGCTAGTCGCCGTAGGCTCTCTCCCTCTCATCTCTGAGCCGTAGGAGATGGAAATCAAAAGAAAGAGAAACGTACGGCAACAGCAAATCAATCCGCCGTAGGAGATAAATGGTTTAGAAGACGGAAAAAACGATCACCATGGTAGCCGGTGGATTGATTTGCTGTTCAAGAAAAATGGTAGCAGGTGGATACAGAAAGGTAACGTTGTGCAAGATATAGAGAGTGTGAGAGAGGGATAGGATTGATATGGGTTGAGACTTGAGCGTGTGGTAGTAACTTAAGCCACGTGACCCACTAAATAATGGCGGCATAAAGGGTTTGTACAATGTATTTACACAAGATATCCTATAGCGCGCGTTGCCGCACATTATAGTTATTTTTTTGTTGTGACAGGTATCAATAAAGCATAGAAATGAATACATAATTGTAAGGAACCATAGTTATAACAATATTTGCATAAAAATTAAACAGAATAAAGTTGAGAATAATTTTAAAAGCGGATTAAAAGGCTGATAAGAAACCATTTTGATAGTTCTTTAATGTGAGTAAAACTACTTATTATCCAAAAACGAAAAATTACATACTGGAAATAAGATATTTCGAAGAAGAAGATGCAATTTTTGAACAAATAGAGGACATAATTTAATATAATGATTCATGAAGTAAATATTTATTAAACTCATAGCGAAATAAGCGTTAGGCAGTCATAATGACCCATGTGTTCTTACTTTTGAAGGCACTAATATGAATACGCCTATGTCCTAAGTTCAGTAACGGACAAAAGAATGTATAACATCTATTATGTGAAGATTAAATTATAGTTGTTTTTTCTTGTGTGGCTACGTTTAAGCTACATTTTTTTAGTTTATGCATTGTCGCTCATTGTAGTTATTTTTTGGTTGTGATAACAAATGAATACATAATAGAAAGGAACATAGTTATAGAAGTATATAAAATAGAATTATAAGAGAATAATGCCTAAAGCTTACAATAGTTTAAAACTGCCAATTCGAGTAAGCGTAGTAATGTCCATATGGAACTGATTTCCAAGGAAAAAATGAGAAGATATGGGTAGTAATGTTGAAGATGAACTACGCAAACCCAATAAACTATTACTAACCTATATAGTGTGTAATCGCATCATGCATAAATGCATTAATTGTACTCGTGATGAATATATGAATATATAAAAATTTGATAGCAACTTGGATGTGTAGACAAAAAGAAAGTAGTAAAGTGGCGATTTATATTTAAAAAAAAAAGTCAGAACAAATCAGCATAAGAATCATGATTTTATACTTAATTAGCTAGAGTTTAAAAAAAAAAAAAGGCTGAAATGCTGATTTGTTTTGACTCAGGTATGTAGTTTTTCATAAGTGAGGCATGGGGTTACTATTCAAATTAACAAAGTAGTGGTAATCTAGTAATATTTCCATCGATAATGCAAGTAAATGTCTTCGTGAATTAAACAAATTTGAATAGCAATTTGGATAAGCAGAAAAAAAGAAACAAAGAAAAATAGGGATTTCATTTAATTTATTTGCAGATGGAATTTAAATTAACAATCTAATTCGTAATTTGGAACTGCATCGCAATTGAATTAGGGTGGAATGATTAATCGATTAACCGATATGAATTAGGGCAAAAGTAAAGGCGAGAACACGTGGCAATGATTTGGAGTAGCAGTTCGCCGGGAGTCCATTATGGTATTCATGATGAATCGATGTCAAATATTTATCTAAATCAAGTATATAGCAGTTTGACAAATTTAACTAAATTGAAACTACAGATTAACTTTTTTTTACCCTAATCACATAAGAAAAGGAAGAATTTCAAACCCAAATGTGAAGATGCAGCAAGTATAGTTTCAAACCCAAATGTTTATAACATCACGTCCGTTCTTCACCATAACCGGCATCATATTAATTGGCCCTCTACCACTTACAATATTCTATTGCGCCCGTAACCGTTATCTTTTGTTAATTTTTCTTCAGGCGATGGCACTGCATCGGTTGCTGACCTCAATAACCGTCGCAACCGACCACAGATCGTCTTCCCATTCGTGGCAAAGGAGGATGATTTTGAATTGTTATTCTGTATTTGCCTTCCATAATTTCGGTTATAAATATTGCTCTGCAGTTAAACTTCATGGTTTGGTAAGTAGTTTTGCTTCAAACCTAATTCTTCATTTGAATCTCTGATGTTTGCTTTTACTGACGATTTCCATTGCCGCATATTCCAATGTTTTTATATTGTATTCTGTATTTATTTTCGTCAACTCAATTCCATCCATCACTTATTATCTTATTTCCAAAAGCGATGTTCTTCCTCTTTGATGGAATTGTTGAAACAAAATCTGCGTATTAATTTACGGATGTTTAATTTGTTGCAAATTCAGTAACGATTCAAACAATCGTTCGATCAATTACAATACAGAATATAGATAATGAATAACAATTCAACAAAAATAAATACAAGCATAAACACCACCATAAGACGATCACGAACAGTAGCAGGATCAGTCCCTGCAAAACAGATAAAGACAGAAACAAAACGAAAAGAACCGGGCTTGTGTTTGACACAATTCCCTTAAACAGATTCGACGTCTGTTCCCAGGGTACACCGGTTCAAAACTGTGTGTACAGCCGGACGAGATATTTGCCTGAAAAAACGGTCGGAATGAAGCTGTAGACGGAGATCAGCAGCAGCAGCAAGACGTTGGAATGCAATTTTTCTGTGTGTTCTTTTGCTCTAAACCTGTGTATTTATACACGCAAAATGGGCATACGAAGTGAACATCATTAACCAGTAATGAATGATCGATTTATGTCCATTAATCCGTAATGAATGATCAGGTTTGGAAAACCAAAAGTCATTTCTAGAATCATCTCAAAAATGGTTCGAAAAGTAACAAAAACGTGTCGTCCACAGACACATGTTTCGGAGCTGCATTCGTGTCCGCAGGTCGCGCGGGCACGAGTTCAGAATTTCGACCCGATTAGCCATTTTTTGCACCCCCCCCCCCTGCGCGAGGGTATGAGCTAGAGTAAAACATGACACAAGTGATATCTAGAGCTTTGAGGTTTATTCTTATAAACCAATTCCCCTTTTGTTCCCACACCAATGTGGGATAGCTCACATCACTTTTTCCAAACTTGAACAAAATTCTGTTGAGATAAACATCTCATTCACACACATTTTCCAACAATCCCCCACATGAATGGAGGTTGATCTCAGAAGTAACTTAATCCCAATCGAATTTCAACAGTTGAATCTTGCATACGATAGGTGGGTGTTACCCTTTGAACCTTCGCTCATGAAACACACTTAGTCTACTGGCTCTGAGTAGGCGGTGATGCCTTTGAACTCGTCAGCCGTTTGTGTAGGCGACAATGTGCTTCACACAAGACTTTCCTTGACAACATCAAGTCCTCATAGTTATGTCCGTTATGGTCATGAACATTAGCCTGGTTCTGCGAGAGCTCTTAGGTATTGTGCCCCCTTTCAATACCCTTCGAAGCGACCCCACTTCTCTCTCACATAGGTGATTCACCACGTGTGGCTGCCTCAGTTGAATCATTAAAAGCCATAGGCTTAACCTCGTACTTGTCACTTTTAGGAATGGACTAGGAGATGTATCGATTCCAATTATACATCCCCTTCTTAAAGTGCGTGGAGTTGTCAATTCTTCCCCTCACAGTGACCTCACTAGTTCATACAATTAGGTTGTCCTATTGAACTCAGATATTGGGATCTCCAGTCAACAGAGTTAGGTTTTCCTTCGTATGAACTTAATCTTTCAAGGGCTTCAGTCCCATTCCCATGGACGACTTCTGAACTACCTCTCTACTTAGGCCTTTTGTCAGCGGATCCGCAATATTATCCTTTGACTTTACATAGTCAACAGTGATAATTCCAGTAGAGATTAGTTGTCGTATCGTATTATGCCTACGTCTTATATGTATGTTCTTACCATTATACATTGTGCTATGAGCTATGCCAATTGCCGATTGGTTATCACAATGTATACATATGTCCGTTGCCGGCTTAGGCCATCTTGGTATACCCTCCATGAATTGACGTAGCCATTCTCCCTCTTCACTAGCTTTATCTAAAGCGATGAATTCTGCTTCCATCGTGGATCTAGCAATAACCGTTTGTTTAGACGATTTCCACGATATGGCTGCACCTCCAAGTGTGAATACATATCCACTCGTTGCTCTAGAATCCTTCGTACCCGATATCCAGTTTGCATCACAGTGTCCTTCATTCACTACAGGATATCTGTTGTAGTGCAGCGCGTAATCCCTTGTGTACCTTAGGTACCTAAGTAACCTAGTCACACATCTCCAATGAGTTGAACTTGGATTACTCATGTACCTACTTAGCTTGCTTACAGCATATGCTAAGTCTGGTCTAGTACAACTCATCAAATACATCAAACTGCCAATAATTCTTGAATACTCTAATTACTTAACAGGTTGTCCTCTGTTCTTAGCTAGATGTTGACTTGTGTCAATGGGAGTTCTAGCTACAATAGAGTCATTTGCATTAAACTTTTCAAGAATTTATTCCACATAGTGGGTTTGTCCTAAATGTTG